>JAFDUT010000128.1:0-57791 GCA_017309665.1 Coelopa frigida | reverse complement strand
GGCGCCCAGAAACAAGAGGCGGTGGTCGTTCACAAAATCGTTAGCCACCAGGCGCCCAAACAACAGGCGAGGTCGTTCACAAAATCGTTAGGCCCAGGCGCCCAGAAACAACAGGAGGTGGTCGTTCACAAAAACGTTGGAGATCATGTCCCTTGCAATGCCGAAATCCACCATGCGCCCAGAAACAAGAGGCGGTGGTCGTTCACAAAATTGTTGGCCACCAGTCGCCCAGAAACAACAGGAGGTGGTCGTTCACAAAACGTTGGCCACCAGGCGCCCAGAAACAACAGGCGATGGTCGTTCACAAAATCGTTGGCCACCAGGCGCCCAGAAACAAGAGCGGTGGTCGTTCACAAAAACGTTGGAGATCATGGCCCCTTGCAATGCCGAATCCACCAGGCGCCCAGAAACAAGAGGCGGTGGTCGTTCACAAAATTGTTGGCCACCAGTCGCCCAGAAACAACAGGCGGTGGTCGTTCACAAAATCGTTAGCCGCCAGGCGCCCAAAAAAACAGGCGATGGTCGTTCCACAAAAAAGTTGCCCACCAGGCGCCCAGAAACAAGAGGCGGTGGTCGTTCACAAAATCGTTAGCCACCAGGCGCCCAAAACAACAGGCGATGGTCGTTCACAAAAAAGTTAGCCACCAGGCGCCCAGAAACAACAGGCGTTCACAAAATCGTTGTCCACCAGGCGCCCAGAAGAAGAGGCGGCGGTCATTCACAAATCGTTGGCCACCAGGCGCCAGAAACACAGGCGATGGTCGTTCACAAAAACGTTGGAGATCATGGCACCTTGCAATGCCGAAATCCACCAGGCGCGCAGAAACAAGAGGCGGTGGTCGTTCACAAAATTGTTGGCCACCAGTCGCCCAGAAACAACAGGAGGTGGTCGTTCACAAAAACGTTGGCCACCAGGCGCCCAGAAACAACAGGCGATGGTCGTTCACAAAATCGTTGGCCACCAGGCGCCCAGAAACAAGAGGCGGTGGTCGTTCACAAAATCGTTAGCCACCAGGCGCCCAAAAACAGGCGGTGGTCATTCACAAAATCGTTGGCCACCAGGCGCCCAGAAACAACAGGCGATGGTCGTTCACAAAATCGTTGCCCACCAGGCGCCCAGAAACAAGAGGCGGTGGTCGTTCACAAAATCGTTAGCCACCAGGCGCCCAAAAACAACAGGCGGTGGTCGTTCACAAAATTGTGGCCACCAGTCGCCCAGAAAACAGAGGTGGTCGTTCACAAATCGTTGGCCACCAGTCGCCCAGAAACAAACAGGCGATGGTCATTCACAAAATCGTTAGCCACCAGGCGCCCAAAACAAAGACGATGGTCGTTCACAAAAGTTGGCCACCAGGCGCCCAAAAACAAGGCGATGGTCGTTCACAAAATCGTTAGGCACCAGGCGCCCAGAAACAACAGAGGTGGTCGTTCACAAAACGTTGGAGATCATGTCCCCTTCAAGATCACCATGCGCCAGAAACAAGGGCGGTGGTCGTTCACAAAATTGTTGGCCACCAGTCCCCCAGAAACAACAGGCGGTGGTCATTCACAAAATCGTTGGCCACCAGGCGCCCAGAAACAACAGGCGATGGTCGTTCACAAAATTGTTGGACACCAGTCGCCCAGAAACAACAGGCGGTGGTCGTTCACAAAATCGTTAGCCGCCAGGCGCCCAAAAACAACAGGCGATGGTCGTTCACAAAAAGTTGCCCACCAGGCGCCAGAAACAAGAGGCGGTGGTCGTTCCCAAAATCGTTAGCCACCAGGCGCCCAAAAACAACAGGCGATGGTCGTTCACAAAAAAGTTAGCCACCAGGCGCCCAGAAACAACAGGCGTTCACAAAATCGTTAGGCACCAGGCGCCCAGAAACAACAGGAGGTGGTCGTTCACAAAAACGTTGGAGATCATGTCCCCTTGCAATGCCGAAATCCACCATGCGCCCAGAAACAAGAGGCGGTGGTCGTTCACAAAATTGTTGGCCACCAGTCCCCCAGAAACAACAGGCGGTGGTCATTCACAAAATCGTTGGCCACCAGGCGCCCAGAAACAACAGGCGATGGTCGTTCACAAAATCGTTTGGCCACCAGGCGCCCAGAAAACAAGAGGCGGTGGTCGTTCACAAATCGTTAGCCACCAGGCGCCCAAAAACAACAGGCGGTGGTCATTCACAAAATCGTTGGCCACCAGGCGCCCAGAAACAACAGGCGATGGTCGTTCACAAAATCGTTGCCCACCAGGCGCCCAGAAACAAGAGGCGGTGGTCGTTCACAAAATCGTTAGCCACCAGGCGCCCAAAAACAACAGGCGGTGGTCATTCACAAAATCGTTGGCCACCAGGCGCCCAGAAACAACAGGCGATGGTCGTTCACAAAAATCGTTGCCCACCAGGCGCCCAGAAACAAGAGGCGGTGGTCGTTCACAAAATCGTTAGCCACCAGGCGCCCAAAAACAACAGGCGATGGTCATTCACAAAATCGTTAGCCACCAGTCGCCCAGAAACAACAGGCGATGGTCATTCACAAAATCGTTAGCCACCAGGCGCCCAAAAACAACAGACGATGGTCGTTCACAAAAAAGTTGGCCACCAGGCGCCCAAAAACAACAGGCGATGGTCGTTCACAAAATCGTTAGGCACCAGGCGCCCAGAAACAACAGGAGGTGGTCGTTCACAAAAACGTTGGAGATCATGTCCCTTGCAATGCCGAAATCCACCATGCGCCCAGAACAAGAGGCGGTGGTCGTTCACAAAATTGTTGGCCACCAGTCCCCCAGAAACAACAGGCGGTGGTCATTCACAAAATCGTTGGCCACCAGGCGCCCAGAAACAACAGGCGATGGTCGTTCACAAAATTGTTGGACACCAGTCGCCCAGAAACAACAGGAGGTGGTCGTTCACAAAAACGTTGGCCACCAGGCGCCCAAAAACAACAGGCGATGGTCGTTCACAAAATCGTTGGCCACCAGGCGCCCAGAAACAAGAGGCGGTGGTCGTTCACAAAATTGTTGGCCACCAGGCGCCCAGAAACAAGAGGCGGTGGTCGTTCACAAAATCGTTAGCCACCAGGCGCCCAAAAACAACAGGCGATGGTCGTTCACAAAATCGTAAGGCACCAGGCGCCCAGAAACAACAGGAGGTGGTCGTTCACAAAAACGTTGGAGATCATGTCCCCTTGCAATGCCGAAATCCACCATGCGCCCAGAAACAAGATTCGGTGGTCGTTCACAAAATTGTTGGCCACCAGTCGCCCAGAAACAACAGGAGGTGGTCGTTCACAAAAACGTTGGCCACCAGGCGCCCAGAAACAACAGGCGATG
This sequence comes from Coelopa frigida, assembly GCA_017309665.1. Classification (NCBI taxonomy): domain Eukaryota; kingdom Metazoa; phylum Arthropoda; class Insecta; order Diptera; family Coelopidae; genus Coelopa; species Coelopa frigida. Next base: position 54,475 of record JAFDUT010000128.1, on the reverse strand, counting down.
GTCGTTCACAAAATCGTTGGCCACCAGGCGCCCAGAAACAAGAGGCGGTGGTCGTTCACAAAAACGTTGGAGATCATGGCCCCTTGCAATGCCGAAATCCACCATGCGCCCAGAAACAAGAGGCGGTGGTCGTTCATAAAATTGTTGGCCACCAGTCGCCCAGAAACAACAGGAGGTGGTCGTTCACAAAAACGTTGGAGATCATGGCCCCTTGCAATGCCGAAATCCACCAGGCGCCCAGAAACAAGAGGCGGTGGTCGTTCACAAAATTGTTGGCCACCAGTCGCCCAGAAACAACAGGCGGTGGTCGTTCACAAAATCGTTAGCCGCCAGGCGCCCAAAAACAACAGGCGATGGTCGTTCACAAGAAAGTTGCCCACCAGGCGCCCAGAAACAAGAGGCGGTGGTCGTTCCCAAAATCGTTAGCCACCAGGCGCCCAAAAACAACAGGCGATGGTCGTTCACAAAAAAGTTAGCCACCAGGCGCCCAGAAACAACAGGCGTTCACAAAATCGTTGGCCACCAGGCGCCCAGAAACAACAGGCGATGGTCGTTCACAAAAACGTTGGAGATCATGGCACCTTGCAATGCCGAAATCCACCAGGCGCGCAGAAACAAGAGGCGGTGGTCGTTCACAAAATTGTTGGCCACCAGTCGCTCAGAAACAACAGGAGGTGGTCGTTCACAAGAACGTTGGCCACCAGGCGCCCAGAAACAACAGGAGGTGGTCGTTCACAAAAAAGTTAGCCACCAGGCGCCCAGAAACAACAGGCGTTCACAAAATCGTTGGCCACCAGGCGCCCAGAAACAACAGGCGTTGGTCGTTCACAAAAACGTTGGAGATCATGGCACCTTGCAATGCCGAAATCCACCAGGCGCCCAGAAACAAGAGGCGGTGGTCGTTCACAAAATCGTTAGCCACCAGGCGCCCAAAAACAACAGGCGGTGGTCATTCACAAAATCGTTGGCCACCAGGCGCCCAGAAACAACAGGCGATGGACGTTCACAAAATTGTTGGACACCAGTCGCCCAGAAACAACAGGAGGTGGTCGTTCACAAAAACGTTGGCCACCAGGCGCCCAAAAACAACAGGCGATGGTCGTTCACAAAATCGTTGGCCACCAGGCGCCCAGAAACAAGAGGCGGTGGTCGTTCACAAAATTGTTGGCCACCAGGCGCCCAGAAACAAGAGGCGGTGGTCGTTCACAAAATCGTTAGCCACCAGGCGCCCAAAAACAACAGGCGATGGTCGTTCACAAAATCGTTAGGCACCAGGCGCCCAGAAACAACAGGAGGTGGTCGTTCACAAAAACGTTGGAGATCATGTCCCCTTGCAATGCCGAAATCCACCATGCGCCCAGAAACAAGAGGCGGTGGTCGTTCACAAAATTGTTGGCCACCAGTCGCCCAGAAACAACAGGAGGTGGTCGTTCACAAAAACGTTGGAGATCATGTCCCCTTGCAATGCCGAAATCCACCATGCGCCCAGAAACAAGAGGCGGTGGTCATTCACAAAATTGTTGGCCACCAGTCCCCCAGAAACAACAGGCGGTGGTCGTTAACAAAATCGTTGGCCACCAGGCGCCCAGAAACAACAGGCGATGGTCGTTCACAAAATCGTTGGCCACCAGGCGCCCAGAAACAAGAGGCGGTGGGAGTTCACAAAATCGTTAGCCACCAGGCGCCCAAAAACAACAGGCGATGGTCGTTCACAAAATCGTTAGGCACCAGGCGCCCAGAAACAACAGGAGGTGGTCGTTCACAAAAACGTTGGAGATCATGTCCCCTTGCAATGCCGAAATCCACCATGCGCCCAGAAACAAGAGGCGGTGGTCGTTCACAAAATTGTTGGCCACCAGTCGCCCAGAAACAACAGGAGGTGGTCGTTCACAAAAACGTTGGCCACCAGGCGCCCAGAAACAACAGGCGATGGTCGTTCACAAAATCGTTGGCCACCAGGCGCCCAGAAACAAGAGGCGGTGGTCGTTCACAAAAACGTTGGAGATCATGGCCCCTTGCAATGCCGAAATCCACCAGGCGCCCAGAAACAAGAGGCGGTGGTCGTTCACAAAATTGTTGGCCACCAGTCGCCCAGAAACAACAGGCGGTGGTCGTTCACAAAATCGTTAGCCGCCAGGCGCCCAAAAACAACAGGCGATGGTCGTTCACAAAAAAGTTGCCCACCAGGCGCCCAGAAACAAGAGGCGGTGGTCGTTCACAAAATCGTTAGCCACCAGGCGCCCAAAAACAACAGGCGATGGTCGTTCACAAAAAAGTTAGCCACCAGGCGCCCAGAAACAACAGGCGTTCACAAAATCGTTGTCCACCAGGCGCCCAGAAAGAAGAGGCGGTGGTCATTCACAAAATCGTTGGCCACCAGGCGCCCAGAAACAACAGGCGATGGTCGTTCAAAAAACGTTGGAGATCATGGCACCTTGCAATGCCGAAATCCACCAGGCGCGCAGAAACAAGAGGCGGTGGTCGTTCACAAAATTGTTGGCCACCAGTCGCCCAGAAACAACAGGAGGTGGTCGTTCACAAAAACGTTGGCCACCAGGCGCCCAGAAACAACAGGCGATGGTCGTTCACAAAATCGTTGGCCACCAGGCGCCCAGAAACAAGAGGCGGTGGTCGTTCACAAAATCGTTAGCCACCAGGCGCCCAAAAACAACAGGCGGTGGTCATTCACAAAATCGTTGGCCACCAGGCGCCCAGAAACAACAGGCGATGGTCGTTCACAAAATTGTTGGCCACCAGTCCCCCAGAAACAAGAGGCGGTGGTCGTTCACAAAATCGTTAGCCACCAGGCGCCCAAAAACAACAGGCGGTGGTCGTTCACAAAATTGTTGGCCACCAGTCGCCCAGAAACAACAGGAGGTGGTCGTTCACAAAATCGTTGGCCACCAGTCGCCCAGAAACAACAGGCGATGGTCATTCACAAAATCGTTGGCCACCAGGCGCCCAGAAACAAGAGGCGGTGGTCGTTCACAAAATTGTTGGCCACCAGGCGCCCAGAAACAAGAGGCGGTGGTCGTTCACAAAATCGTTAGCCACCAGGCGCCCAAAAACAACAGGCGATGGTCGTTCACAAAATCGTAAGGCACCAGGCGCCCAGAAACAACAGGAGGTGGTCGTTCACAAAAACGTTGGAGATCATGTCCCCTTGCAATGCCGAAATCCACCATGCGCCCAGAAACAAGATTCGGTGGTCGTTCACAAAATTGTTGGCCACCAGTCGCCCAGAAACAACAGGAGGTGGTCGTTCACAAAAACGTTGGCCACCAGTCGCCCAGAAACAACAGGCGATGGTCGTTCACAAAATCGTTGGCCACCAGGCGCCCAGAAACAAGAGGCGGTGGTCTTTCACAAAAACGTTGGAGATCATGGCCCCTTGCAATGCCGAAATCCACCAGGCGCCCAGAAACAAGAGGCGGTGGTCGTTCACAAAATTGTTGGCCACCAGTCGCCCAGAAACAACAGGCGGTGGTCGTTCACAAAATCGTTAGCCGCCAGGCGCCCAAAAACAACAGGCGATGGTCGTTCACAAAAAAGTTGCCCACCAGGCGCCCAGAAACAAGAGGCGGTGGTCGTTCCCAAAATCGTTAGCCACCAGGCGCCCAAAAACAACAGGCGATGGTCGTTCACAAAAAAGTTAGCCACCAGGCGCCCAGAAACAACAGGCGTTCACAAAATCGTTGGCCACCAGGCGCCCAGAAACAACAGGCGATGGTCGTTCACAAAAACGTTGGAGATCATGGCACCTTGCAATGCCGAAATCCACCAGGCGCGCAGAAACAAGAGGCGGTGGTCGTTCACAAAATTGTTGGCCACCAGTCGCCCAGAAACAACAGGAGGTGGTCGTTCACAAGAACGTTGGCCACCAGGCGCCCAGAAACAACAGGAGGTGGTCGTTCACAAAAAAGTTAGCCACCAGGCGCCCAGAAACAACAGGCGTTCACAAAATCGTTGGCCACCAGGCGCCCAGAAACAACAGGCGATGGTCGTTCACAAAAACGTTGGAGATCATGGCACCTTGCAATGCCGAAATCCACCAGGCGCCCAGAAACAAGAGGCGGTGGTCGTTCACAAAATCGTTAGCCACCAGGCGCCCAAAAACAACAGGCGGTGGTCATTCACAAAATCGTTGGCCACCAGGCGCCCAGAAACAACAGGCGATGGACGTTCACAAAATTGTTGGACACCAGTCGCCCAGAAACAACAGGAGGTGGTCGTTCACAAAAACGTTGGCCACCAGGCGCCCAAAAACAACAGGCGATGGTCGTTCACAAAATCGTTGGCCACCAGGCGCCCAGAAACAACAGGCGATGGTCGTTCACAAAATCGTTGGCCACCAGGCGCCCAGAAACAAGAGGCGGTGGTCGTTCACAAAAACGTTGGAGATCATGGCCCCTTGCAATGCCGAAATCCACCAGGCGCCCAGAAACAACAGGCGATGGTCGTTCACAAAAACGTTGGAGATCATGGCCCCTTGCAATGCCGAAATCCACCAGGCGCGCAGAAACAAGAGGCGGTGGTCGTTCACAAAATTGTTGGCCACCAGTCGCCCAGAAACAACAGGAGGTGGTCGTTCACAAAAACGTTGGCCACCAGGCGCCCAGAAGCAACAGGCGATGGTCGTTCACAAAATCGTTGGCCACCAGGCGCCCAGAAACAACAGGCGATGGTCGTTCACAAAAACGTTGGAGATCATGACCCCTTGCAATGCCGAAATCCACCCTGCGCCCAGAAACAAGAGGCGGTGGTCGTTCACAAAATTGTTGGCCACCGGTCCCCCAGAAACAACAGGCGGTGGTCATTCACAAAATCGTTGGCCACCAGGCGCCCAGAAACAACAGGCGATGGTCGTTCACAAAATCGTTGGCCAACAGGCGCCCAGAAACAACAGGCGATGGTCGTTCAAAAATCGTTAGCCACCAGGCGCCCAAAAACAACAGGCGGTGGTCATTCACAAAATCGTTGGCCACCAGGCGCCCAGAAACAACAGGCGATGGTCGTTCACAAAATCGTTGGCCACCAGGCGCCCAGAAACAAGAGGCGGTGGTCGTTCACAAAAACGTTGGAGATCATGACCCCTTGCAATGCCGAAATCTACCAGGCGCCCAGAAACAACAGGCGATGGTCGTTCACAAAATCGTTGCCCACCAGGCGCCCAGAAACAAGAGGCGGTGGTCGTTCACAAAATCGTTAGCCACCAGGCGCCCAAATACAACAGGCGGTGGTCGTTCACAAAATTGTTGGCCACCAGTCGCCCAGAAACAACAGGAGGTGGTCGTTCACAAAATCGTTGGCCACCATTCGCCCAGAAACAACAGGCGATGGTCATTCACAAAATCGTTAGCCACCAGGCGCCCAAAAACAACAGACGATGGTCGTTCACAAAAAAGTTGGTCACCAGGCGCCCACAAATAACAGGCGATGGTCGTTCACAAAATCGTTAGGCACCAGGCGCCCAGAAACAACAGGAGGTGGTCGTTCACAAAAACGTTGGAGATCATGGCCCTTTGCAATGCCGAAATCCACCAGGCGCCCAGAAACAAGAGGCGGTGGTCGTTCACAAAATCGTTGGCCACCAGGCGCCCAGAAACAAGAGGCGGTGGTCGTTCACAAAATCGTTAGCCACCAGGCGCCCAAAAACAACAGGCGATAGTCGTTCACAAAATCGTTAGGCACCAGGCGCCCAGAAACAACAGGAGGTGGTCGTTCACAAAAACGTTGGAGATTATGGCCCTTTGCAATCCCGAAAGCCACCAGGTGCCCAGAAACAAGAGGCGGTGGTCGTTCACAAAATCGTTGGCCACCAGGCGCCCAGAAACAAGAGGCGGTGGTCGTTCACAAAATTGTTGGCCACCAGTCCCCCAGAAACAACAGGCGGTGGTCGTTAACAAAATCGTTGGCCACCAGGCGCCCAGAAACAACAGGCGATGGTCGTTCACAAAATCGTTGGCCACCAGGCGCCCAGAAACAAGAGGCGGTGGTCGTTCACAAAATCGTTAGCCACCAGGCGCCCAAAAACAACAGGCGATGGTCGTTCACAAAATCGTTAGGCACCAGGCGCCCAGAAACAACAGGAGGTGGTCGTTCACAAAAACGTTGGAGATCATGTCCCCTTGCAATGCCGAAATCCACCATGCGCCCAGAAACAAGAGGCGGTGGTCGTTCACAAAATTGTTGGCCACCAGTCGCCCAGAAACAACAGGAGGTGGTCGTTCACAAAAACGTTGGCCACCAGGCGCCCAGAAACAATAGGCGATGGTCGTTCACAAAATCGTTGGCCACCAGGCGCCCAGAAACAAGAGGCGGTGGTCGTTCACAAAAACGTTGGAGATCATGGCCCCTTGCAATGCCGAAATCCACCAGGCGCCCAGAAACAAGAGGCGGTGGTCGTTCACAAAATTGTTGGCCACCAGTCGCCCAGAAACAACATGCGGTGGTCGTTCACAAAATCGTTAGCCGCCAGGCGCCCAAAAACAACAGCCGATGGTCGTTCACAAAAAAGTTGCCCACCAGGCGCCCAGAAACAAGAGGCGGTGGTCGTTCCCAAAATCGTTAGCCACCAGGCGCCCAAAAACAACAGGCGATGGTCGTTCACAAAAAAGTTAGCCACCAGGCGCCCAGAAACAACAGGCGTTCACAAAATCGTTGGCCACCAGGCGCCCAGAAAGAAGAGGCGGTGGTCATTCACAAAATCGTTGGCCACCAGGCGCTCAGAAACAACAGGCGATGGTCGTTCACAAAAACGTTGGAGATCATGGCACCTTGCAATGCCGAAATCCACCAGGCGCGCAGAAACAAGAGGCGGTGGTCGTTCACAAAATTGTTGGCCACCAGTCGCCCAGAAACAACAGGAGGTGGTCGTTCACAAAAACGTTGGCCACCAGGCGCCCAGAAACAACAGGCGATGGTCGTACACAAAATCGTTGGCCACCAGGCGCCCAGAAACAAGAGGCGGTGGTCGTTCACAAAATCGTTAGCCACCAGGCGCCCAAAAACAACAGGCGGTGGTCATTCACAAAATCGTTGGCCACCAGGCGCCCAGAAACAACAGGCGATGGTCGTTCACAAAATCGTTGGCCACCAGGCGCCCAGAAACAAGAGGCGGTGGTCGTTTACAAAAACGTTGGAGATCATGACCCCTTGCAATGCCGAAATCCACCAGGCGCCCAGAAACAACAGGCGATGGTCGTTCACAAAATCGTTGCCCACCAGGCGCCCAGAAACAAGAGGCGGTGGTCGTTCACAAAATCGTTGCCCACCAGGCGCCCAGAAACAAGAGGCGGTGGTCGTTCACAAAATCGTTAGCCACCAGGCGCCCAAAAACAACAGGCGGTGGTCGTTCACAAAATTGTTGGCCACCAGTCGCCCAGAAACAACAGGAGGTGCTCGTTCACAAAATCGTTGGCCACCAGTCGCCCAGAAACAACAGGCGATGGTCATTCACAAAATCGTTAGCCACCAGGCGCCCAGAAACAAGAGGCGATGGTCGTTCACAAAATCGTTGGAGATCATGGCCCCTTGCAATGCCGAAATCCACCAGGCGCCCAGAAACAACAGGCGGTGGTCGTTCACAAAATTGTTTGCCACCAGTCGCCCAGAAACAACAGGAGGTGGTCGTTCACAAAATCGTTGGCCACCAGTCGCCCAGAAACAACAGGCGATGGTCATTCACAAAGTCGTTAGCCACCAGGCGCCCAAAAACAACAGACGATGGTCGTTCACAAAAAAGTTGGCCACCAGGCGCCCAAAAACAACAGGCGATGGTCGTTCACAAAATCGTTAGGCACCAGGCGCCCAGAAACAACAGGAGGTGGTCGTTCAAAAAAACGTTGGAGATCATGTCCCCTTGCAATGCCGAAATCCACCATGCGCCCAGAAACAAGAGGCGGTGGTCGTTCACAAAATTGTTGGCCACCAGTCCCCCAGAAACAACAGGCGGTGGTCATTCACAAAATCGTTGGCCACCAGGCGCCCAGAAACAACAGGCGATGGTCGTTCACAAAATTGTTGGCCACCAGTCGCCCAGAAACAACAGGAGGTGGTCGTTCACAAAAACGTTGGCCACCAGGCGCCCAAAAACAACAGGCGATGGTCGTTCACAAAATCGTTGGCTACCAGGCGCCCAGAAACAAGAGGCGGTGGTCGTTCACAAAATTGTTGGCCACCAGGCGCCCAGAAACAAGAGGCGGTGGTCGTTCACAAAATCGTTAGCCACCAGGCGCCCAAAAACAACAGGCGATGGTCGTTCACAAAATCGTTAGGCACCAGGCGCCCAGAAACAACAGGAGGTGGTCGTTCACAAAATTGTTGGCCACCAGTCGCCCAGAAACAACAGGAGGTGGTCGTTCACAAAATTGTTGGCCACCAGTCGCCCAGAAACAACAGGAGGTGGTCGTTCACAAAAACGTTGGCCACCAGGCGCCCAGAAACAACAGGCGATGGTCGTTCACAAAATCGTTGGCCACCAGGCGCCCAGAAACAAGAGGCGGTGGTCGTTCACAAAAACGTTGGAGATCATGGCCACTTGTAATGCCGAAATCCACCATGCGCCCAGAAACAAGAGGCGGTGGTCGTTCACAAAATTGTTGGCCACCAGTCGCCCAGAAACAACAGGAGGTGGTCGTTCACAAAAACGTTGGCCACCAGGCGCCCAGAAACAACAGGCGATGGTCGTTCACAAAATCGTTGGCCACCAGGCGCCCAGAAACAAGAGGCGGTGGTCGTTCACAAAAACGTTGGAGATCATGGCCCCTTGCAATGCCGAAATCCACCATGCGCCCAGAAACAAGAGGCGGTGGTCGTTCACAAAATTGTTGGCCACCAGTCGCCCAGAAACAACAGGAGGTGGTCGTTCACAAAAACGTTGGCCACCAGGCGCCCAGAAACAACAGGCGATGGTCGTTCACAAAATCGTTGGCCACCAGGCGCCCAGAAACAAGAGGCGGTGGTCGTTCACAAAAACGTTGGAGATCATGGCCCCTTGCAATGCCGAAATCCACCAGGCGCCCAGAAACAAGAGGCGGTGGTCGTTCACAAAATTGTTGGCCACCAGTCGCCCAGAAACAACAGGCGGTGGTCGTTCACAAAATCGTTAGCCGCCAGGCGCCCAAAACAACAGGCGATGGTCGTTCACAAAAAAGTTGCCCACCAGGCGCCCAGAAACAAGAGGCGGTGGTCGTTCCCAAAATCGTTAGCCACCAGGCGCCCAAAACAACAGGCGATGGTCGTTCACAAAAAAGTTAGCCACCAGGCGCCCAGAAACAACAGGCGTTCACAAAATCGTTGGCCACCAGGCGCCCAGAAAGAAGAGGCGGTGGTCATTCACAAAATCGTTGGCCACCAGGCGCCCAGAAACAACAGGCGATGGTCGTTCACAAAAACGTTGGAGATCATGGCACCTTGCAATGCCGAAATCCACCAGGCGCGCAGAAACAAGAGGCGGTGGTCGTTCACAAAATTGTTGGCCACCAGTCGCCCAGAAACAACAGAAGGTGGTCGTTCACAAAAACGTTGGCCACCAGGCGCCCAGAAACAACAGGCGATGGTCGTTCACAAAATCGTTGGCCACCAGGCGCCCAGAAACAAGAGGCGGTGGTCGTTCACAAATCGTTAGCCACCAGGCGCCCAAAAACAACAGGCGGTGGTCATTCACAAAATCGTTGGCCACCAGGCGCCCAGAAACAACAGGCGATGGTCGTTCACAAAATCGTTTGCCACCAGGCGCCCAGAAACAAGAGGCGGTGGTCGTTTACAAAAACGTTGGAGATCATGACCCCTTGCAATGCCGAAATCCACCAGGCGCCCAGAAACAACAGGCGATGGTCGTTCACAAAATCGTTGCCCACCAGGCGCCCAGAAACAAGAAACGGTGGTCGTTCACAAAATCGTTAGCCACCAGGCGCCCAAAAACAACAGGCGATGGTCGTTCACAAAATCGTTGGCCACCAGGCGCCCAGAAACAAGAGGCGGTGGTCGTTCACAAAAACGTTGGAGATCATGGCCCCTTGCAATGCCGAAATCCACCAGGCGCGCAGAAACAAGAGGCGGTGGTCGTTCACAAAATTGTTGGCCACCAGTCGCCCAGAAACAACAGAAGGTGGTCGTTCACAAAAACGTTGGCCACCAGGCGCCCAGAAACAACAGGCGATGGTCGTTCACAAAATCGTTGGCCACCAGTCGCCCAGAAACAACAGGCGGTGGTCGTTCACAAAATCGTTAGCCGCCAGGCGCCCAAAAACAACAGGCGATGGTCGTTCACAAAAAAGTTGCCCACCAGGCGCCCAGAAACAAGAGGCGGTGGTCGTTCCCAAAATCGTTAGCCACCAGGCGCCCAAAAACAACAGGCGATGGTCGTTCACAAAAAAGTTAGCCACCAGGCGCCCAGAAACAACAGGCGTTCACAAAATCGTTGGCCACCAGGCGCCCAGAAAGAAGAGGCGGTGGTCATTCACAAAATCGTTGGCCACCAGGCGCCCAGAAACAACAGGCGATGGTCGTTCACAAAAACGTTGGAGATCATGGCACCTTGCAATGCCGAAATCCACCAGGCGCGCAGAAACAAGAGGCGGTGGTCGTTCACAAAATTGTTGGCCACCAGTCGCCCAGAAACAACAGAAGGTGGTCGTTCACAAAAACGTTGGCCACCAGGCGCCCAGAAACAACAGGCGATGGTCGTTCACAAAATCGTTGGCCACCAGGCGCCCAGAAACAAGAGGCGGTGGTCGTTCACAAAATCGTTAGCCACCAGGCGCCCAAAAACAACAGGCGGTGGTCATTCACAAAATCGTTGGCCACCAGGCGCCCAGAAACAACAGGCGATGGTCGTTCACAAAATCGTTGGCCACCAGGCGCCCAGAAACAAGAGGCGGTGGTCGTTTACAAAAACGTTGGAGATCATGACCCCTTGCAATGCCGAAATCAACCAGGCGCCCAGAAACAACAGGCGATGGTCGTTCACAAAATCGTTGCCCACCAGGCGCCCAGAAACAAGAAACGGTGGTCGTTCACAAAATCGTTAGCCACCAGGCGCCCAAAAACAACAGGCGATGGTCGTTCACAAAATCGTTGGCCACCAGGCGCCCAGAAACAAGAGGCGGTGGTCGTTCACAAAAACGTTGGAGATCATGGCCCCTTGCAATGCCGAAATCCACCAGGCGCCCAGAAACAAGAGGCGGTGGTCGTTCACAAAATTGTTGGCCACCAGTCGCCCAGAAACAACAGGCGGTGGTCGTTCACAAAATCGTTAGCCGCCAGGCGCCCAAAAACAACAGGCGATGGTCGTTCACAAAAAAGTTGCCCACCATGCGCCCAGAAACAAGAGGCGGTGGTCGTTCCCAAAATCGTTAGCCACCAGGCGCCCAAAAACAACAGGCGATGGTCGTTCACAAAAAAGTTAGCCACCAGGCGCCCAGAAACAAGAGGCGGTGGTCGTTCACAAAATCGTTAGCCACCAGGCGCCCAAAAACAACAGGCGATGGTCGTTCACAAAATCGTTGGCCACCAGGCGCCCAGAAACAACAGGCGATGGTCGTTCACAAAAACGTTGGAGATCATGGCACCTTGCAATGCCGAAATTCACCAGGCGCGCAGAAACAAGAGGCGGTGGTCGTTCACAAAATTGTTGGCCACCAGTCGCCCAGAAACAACAGAAGGTGGTCGTTCACAAAAACGTTGGCCACCAGGCGCCCAGAAACAACAGGCGATGGTCGTTCACAAAATCGTTGGCCACCAGGCGACCAGAAACAAGAGGCGGTGGTCGTTCACAAAATCGTTAGCCACCAGGCGCCCAAAAACAACAGGCGGTGGTCATTCACAAAATCGTTGGCCACCAGGCGCCCAGAAACAACAGGCGATGGTCGTTCACAAAATCGTTGGCCTCCAGGCGCCCAGAAACAAGAGGCGGTGGTCGTTTACAAAAACGTTGGAGATCATGACCCCTTGCAATGCCGAAATCCACCAGGCGCCCAGAAACAACAGGCGATGGTCGTTCACAAAATCGTTGCCCACCAGGCGCCCAGAAACAAGAAACGGTGGTCGTTCACAAAATCGTTAGCCACCAGGCGCCCAAAAACAACAGGCGGTGGTCGTTCACAAAATCGTTAGCCGCCAGGCGCCCAAAAACAACAGGCGATGGTCGTTCACAAAAAAGTTGCCCACCAGGCGCCCAGAAACAAGAGGCGGTGGTCGTTCCCAAAATCGTTAGCCACCAGGCGCCCAAAAACAACAGGCGGTGGTCGTTTACAAAAACGTTGGAGATCATGACCCCTTGCAATGCCGAAATCAACCAGGCGCCCAGAAACAACAGGCGATGGTCGTTCACAAAATCGTTGCCCACCAGGCGCCCAGAAACAAGAGGCGGTGGTCGTTCACAAAATCGTTGCCCACCAGGCGCCCAGAAACAAGAAACGGTGGTCGTTCACAAAATCGTTAGCCACCAGGCGCCCAAAAACAACAGGCGATGGTCGTTCACAAAAAAGTTAGCCACCAGGCGCCCAGAAACAAGAGGCGGTGGTCGTTCACAAAAACGTTGGAGATCATGGCCCCTTGCAATGCCGAAATCCACCAGGCGCGCAGAAACAAGAGGCGGTGGTCGTTCACAAAATTGTTGGCCACCAGTCGCCCAGAAACAACAGAAGGTGGTCGTTCACAAAATCGTTGGCCACCAGGCGCCCAGAAACAACAGGCGATGGTCGTTCACAAAATCGTTGGCCACCAGTCGCCCAGAAACAACAGGCGGTGGTCGTTCACAAAATCGTTAGCCGCCAGGCGCCCAAAAACAACAGGCGATGGTCGTTCACAAAAAAGTTGCCCACCAGGCGCCCAGAAACAAGAGGCGGTGGTCGTTCCCAAAATCGTTAGCCACCAGGCGCCCAAAAACAACAGGCGATGGTCGTTCACAAAAAAGTTAGCCACCAGGCGCCCAGAAACAACAGGCGTTCACAAATCGTTGGCCACCAGGCGCCCAGAAAGAAGAGGCGGTGGTCATTCACAAAATCGTTGGCCACCAGGCGCCCAGAAACAACAGGCGATGGTCGTTCACAAAAACGTTGGAGATCATGGCACCTTGCAATGCCGAAATCCACCAGGCGCGCAGAAAACAAGAGGCGGTGGTCGTTCACAAAATTGTTGGCCACCAGTCGCCCAGAAACAACAGAAGGTGGTCGTTCACAAAAACGTTGGCCACCAGGCGCCCAGAAACAACAGGCGATGGTCGTTCACAAAATCGTTGGCCACCAGGCGGCCAGAAACAAGAGGCGGTGGTCGTTCACAAAATCGTTAGCCACCAGGCGCCCAAAAACAACAGGCGGTGGTCATTCACAAAATCGTTGGCCACCAGGCGCCCAGAAACAACAGGCGATGGTCGTTCACAAAATCGTTGGCCACCAGGCGCCCAGAAACAAGAGGCGGTGGTCGTTTACAAAAACGTTGGAGATCATGACCCCTTGCAATGCCGAAATCAACCAGGCGCCCAGAAACAACAGGCGATGGTCGTTCACAAAATCGTTGCCCACCAGGCGCCCAGAAACAAGAAACGGTGGTCGTTCACAAAATCGTTAGCCACCAGGCGCCCAAAAACAACAGGCGATGGTCGTTCACAAAATCGTTGGCCACCAGGCGCCCAGAAACAAGAGGCGGTGGTCGTTCACAAAAACGTTGGAGATCATGGCCCCTTGCAATGCCGAAATCCACCAGGCGCCCAGAAACAAGAGGCGGTGGTCGTTCACAAAATTGTTGGCCACCAGTCGCCCAGAAACAACAGGCGGTGGTCGTTCACAAAATCGTTAGCCGCCAGGCGCCCAAAAACAACAGGCGATGGTCGTTCACAAAAAAGTTGCCCACCAGGCGCCCAGAAACAAGAGGCGGTGGTCGTTCCCAAAATCGTTAGCCACCAGGCGCCCAAAAACAACAGGCGATGGTCGTTCACAAAAAAGTTAGCTACCAGGCGCCCAGAAACAACAGGCGTTCACAAAATCGTTGGCCACCAGGCGCCCAGAAAGAAGAGGCGGTGGTCATTCACAAAATCGTTGGCCACCAGGCGCCCAGAAACAACAGGCGATGGTCGTTCACAAAAACGTTGGAGATCATGGCACCTTGCAATGCCGAAATTCACCAGGCGCGCAGAAACAAGAGGCGGTGGTCGTTCACAAAATTGTTGGCCACCAGTCGCCCAGAAACAACAGAAGGTGGTCGTTCACAAAAACGTTGGCCACCAGGCGCCCAGAAACAACAGGCGATGGTCGTTCACAAAATCGTTGGCCACCAGGCGACCAGAAACAAGAGGCGGTGGTCGTTCACAAAATCGTTAGCCACCAGGCGCCCAAAAACAACAGGCGGTGGTCATTCACAAAATCGTTGGCCACCAGGCGCCCAGAAACAACAGGCGATGGTCGTTCACAAAATCGTTGGCCACCAGGCGCCCAGAAACAAGAGGCGGTGGTCGTTTACAAAAACGTTGGAGATCATGACCCCTTGCAATGCCGAAATCCACCAGGCGCCCAGAAACAACAGGCGATGGTCGTTCACAAAATCGTTGCCCACCAGGCGCCCAGAAACAAGAAACGGTGGTCGTTCACAAAATCGTTAGCCACCAGGCGCCCAAAAACAACAGGCGGTGGTCGTTCACAAAATTGTTGGCCACCAGTCGCCCAGAAACAACAGGAGGTGGTCGTTCACAAAATCGTTGGCCACCAGTCGCCCAGAAACAACAGGCAATGGTCATTCACAAAATCGTTAGCCACCAGGCGCCCAAAAACAACAGACGATGGTCGTTCACAAAAAAGTTGGCCACCAGGCGCCCAAAAACAACAGGCGATGGTCGTTCACAAAATCGTTAGGCACCAGGCGCCCAGAAACAACAGGAGGTGGTCGTTCACAAAAACGTTGGAGATCATGGCCCCTTGCAATGCCGAAATCCACCAGGCGCGCAGAAACAAGAGGCGGTGGTCGTTCACAAAATTGTTGGCCACCAGTCGCCCAGAAACAACAGAAGGTGGTCGTTCACAAAAACGTTGGCCACCAGGCGCCCAGAAACAACAGGCGATGGTCGTTCACAAAATCGTTGGCCACCAGTCGCCCAGAAACAACAGGCGGTGGTCGTTCACAAAATCGTTAGCCGCCAGGCGCCCAAAAACAACAGGCGATGGTCGTTCACAAAAAAGTTGCCCACCAGGCGCCCAGAAACAAGAGGCGGTGGTCGTTCCCAAAATCGTTAGCCACCAGGCGCCCAAAAACAACAGGCGATGGTCGTTCACAAAAAAGTTAGCCACCAGGCGCCCAGAAACAACAGGCGTTCACAAAATCGTTGGCCACCAGGCGCCCAGAAAGAAGAGGCGGTGGTCATTCACAAAATCGTTGGCCACCAGGCGCCCAGAAACAACAGGCGATGGTCGTTCACAAAAACGTTGGAGATCATGGCACCTTGCAATGCCGAAATCCACCAGGCGCGCAGAAACAAGAGGCGGTGGTCGTTCACAAAATTGTTGGCCACCAGTCGCCCAGAAACAACAGAAGGTGGTCGTTCACAAAAACGTTGGCCACCAGGCGCCCAGAAACAACAGGCGATGGTCGTTCACAAAATCGTTGGCCACCAGGCGCCCAGAAACAAGAGGCGGTGGTCGTTCACAAAATCGTTAGCCACCAGGCGCCCAAAAACAACAGGCGGTGGTCATTCACAAAATCGTTGGCCACCAGGCGCCCAGAAACAACAGGCGATGGTCGTTCACAAAATCGTTGGCCACCAGGCGCCCAGAAACAAGAGGCGGTGGTCGTTTACAAAAACGTTGGAGATCATGACCCCTTGCAATGCCGAAATCAACCAGGCGCCCAGAAACAACAGGCGATGGTCGTTCACAAAATCGTTGGCCACCAGTCGCCCAGAAACAAGAGGCGGTGGTCGTTCACAAAATTGTTGGCCACCAGTCGCCCAGAAACAACAGAAGGTGGTCGTTCACAAAACGTTGGCCACCAGGCGCCCAGAAACAACAGGCGATGGTCGTTCACAAAATTGTTGGCCACCAGTCGCCCAGAAACAAGAGGCGGTGGTCGTTCACAAAATTGTTGGCCACCAGTCGCCCAGAAACAACAGAAGGTGGTCGTTCACAAAAACGTTGGCCACCAGGCGCCCAGAAACAACAGGCGATGGTCGTTCACAAAATCGTTGGCCACCAGTCGCCCAGAAACAACAGGCGGTGGTCGTTCACAAAATCGTTAGCCGCCAGGCGCCCAAAAACAACAGGCGATGGTCGTTCACAAAAAAGTTGCCCACCAGGCGCCCAGAAACAAGAGGCGGTGGTCGTTCCCAAAATCGTTAGCCACCAGGCGCTCAAAAACAACAGGCGATGGTCGTTCACAAAAAAGTTAGCCACCAGGCGCCCAGAAACAACAGGCGTTCACAAAATCGTTGGCCACCAGGCGCCCAGAAAGAAGAGGCGGTGGTCATTCACAAAATCGTTGGCCACCAGGCGCCCAGAAACAACAGGCGATGGTCGTTCACAAAAACGTTGGAGATCATGGCACCTTGCAATGCCGAAATTCACCAGGCGCGCAGAAACAAGAGGCGGTGGTCGTTCACAAAATTGTTGGCCACCAGTCGCCCAGAAACAACAGAAGGTGGTCGTTCACAAAAACGTTGGCCACCAGGCGCCCAGAAACAACAGGCGATGGTCGTTCACAAAATCGTTGGCCACCAGGCGACCAGAAACAAGAGGCGGTGGTCGTTCACAAAATCGTTAGCCACCAGGCGCCCAAAAACAACAGGCGGTGGTCATTCACAAAATCGTTGGCCACCAGGCGCCCAGAAACAACAGGCGATGGTCGTTCACAAAATCGTTGGCCACCAGGCGCCCAGAAACAAGAGGCGGTGGTCGTTTACAAAAACTTTGGAGATCATGACCCCTTGCAATGCCGAAATCCACCAGGCGCCCAGAAACAACAGGCGATGGTCGTTCACAAAATCGTTGCCCACCAGGCGCCCAGAAACAAGAAACGGTGGTCGTTCACAAAATCGTTAGCCACCAGGCGCCCAAAAACAACAGGCGGTGGTCGTTCACAAAATTGTTGGCCACCAGTCGCCCAGAAACAACAGGAGGTGGTCGTTCACAAAATCGTTGGCCACCAGTCGCCCAGAAACAACAGGCAATGGTCATTCACAAAATCGTTAGCCACCAGGCGCCCAAAAACAACAGACGATGGTCGTTCACAAAAAAGTTGGCCACCAGGCGCCCAAAAACAACAGGCGATGGTCGTTCACAAAATCGTTAGGCACCAGGCGCCCAGAAACAACAGGAGGTGGTCGTTCACAAAAACGTTGGAGATCATGTCCCCTTGCAATGCCGAAATCCACCATGCGCCCAGAAACAAGAGGCGGTGGTCGTTCACAAAATTGTTGGCCACCAGTCCCCCAGAAACAACAGGCGGTGGTCATTCACAAAATCGTTGGCCACCAGGCGCCCAGAAACAACAGGCGATGGTCGTTCACAAAATTGTTGGCCACCAGTCGCCCAGAAACAACAGGAGGTGGTCGTTCACAAAATCGTTAGCCACCAGGCGCCCAAAAACAACAGGCGGTGGTCATTCACAAAATCGTTGGCCACCAGGCGCCCAGAAACAACAGGCGATGGTCGTTCACAAAATCGTTGGCCACCAGTCCCCCAGAAACAACAGGCGGTGGTCATTTACAAAATCGTTGGCCACCAGGCGCCCAGAAACAACAGGCGATGGTCGTTCACAAAATTGTTGGCCACCAGTCGCCCAGAAACAACAGGCGATGGTCGTTCACAAAAACGTGGGCCACCAGGCGCCCAAAAACAACAGGCGATGGTCGTTCACAAAATCGTTAGGCACCAGGCGCCCAGAAACAACAGGAGGTGGTCGTTCACAAAAACGTTGGAGATCATGTCCCCTTGCAATGCCGAAATCCACCATGCGCCCAGAAACAAGAGGCGGTGGTCGTTCACAAAATTGTTGGCCACCAGTCCCCCAGAAACAACAGGCGGTGGTCATTCACAAAATCGTTGGCCACCAGGCGCCCAGAAACAACAGGCGATGGTCGTTCACAAAATTGTTGGCCACCAGTCGCCCAGAAACAACAGGAGGTGGTCGTTCACAAAATCGTTAGCCACCAGGCGCCCAAAAACAACAGGCGGTGGTCATTCACAAAATCGTTGGCCACCAGGCGCCCAGAAACAACAGGCGATGGTCGTTCACAAAATCGTTGGCCACCAGTCCCCCAGAAACAACAGGCGGTGGTCATTTACAAAATCGTTGGCCACCAGGCGCCCAGAAACAACAGGCGATGGTCGTTCACAAAATTGTTGGCCACCAGTCGCCCAGAAACAACAGGCGATGGTCGTTCACAAAAACGTGGGCCACCAGGCGCCCAAAAACAACAGGCGATGGTCGTTCACAAAATCGTTGGCCACCAGGCGCCCAGAAACAAGAGGCGGTGGTCGTTCAAAAATCGTTAGCCACCAGGCGCCCAAAAACAACAGGCCATGGTCGTTCACAAAATCGTTGGCCACCAGGCGCCCAGAAACAAGAGGCGGTGGTCGTTCAAAAATCGTTAGCCACCAGGCGCCCAAAAACAACAGGCGGTGGTCATTCACAAAATCGTTGGCCACCAGGCGCCCAGAAACAACAGGCGATGGTCGTTCACAAAATCGTTGGCCACCAGGCGCCCAGAAACAACAGGCGATGGTCGTTCACAAAAACGTTGGAGATCATGGCCCCTTGCAATGCCGAAATCCACCAGGCGCGCAGAAACAAGAGGCGGTGGTCGTTCACAAAATTGTTGGCCACCAGTCGCCCAGAAACAACAGGAGGTGGTCGTTCACAAAATCGTTAGGCACCAGGCGCCCAGAAACAACAGGAGGTGGTCGTTCACAAAAACGTTGGAGATCATATCCCCTTGCAATGCCGAAATCAACCATGCGCCCAGAAACAAGAGGCGGTGGTCGTTCACAAAATTGTTGGCCACCAGTCCCCCAGAAACAACAGGAGGTGGTCGTTCACAAAAACGTTGGCCACCAGGCGCCCAGAAACAACAGGCGATGGTCGTTCACAAAATCGATGGCCACCAGGCGCCCAGAAACAAGAGGCGGTGGTCGTTCACAAAATCGTTAGGGCGCCTGGTGGCCCTAACGCCCAGAAACAAGAGGCGGTGGTCGTTCACAAAATCGTTGGCCACCAGTCGCCCAGAAACAACAGGAGGTGGTCGTTCACAAAAACGTTGGCCACCAGGCGCCCAGAAACAACAGGCGATGGTCGTTCACAAAAACGTTGGCCACCAGGCGCCCAGAAACAACAGGCGATGGTCGTTCACAAAATCGTTAGGCACCAGGCGCCCAGAAACAACAGGAGGTGGTCGTTCACAAAAACGTTGGAGATCATATCCCCTTGCAATGCCGAAATCCACCATGCGCCCAGAAACAACAGGCGGTGGTCGTTAACAAAATAGTTGGCCACCAGGCGCCCAGAAACAACAGGCGATGGTCGTTCACAAAAAAGTTGGCCACCAGAGAACTAAAAGTACCCGAGTACCAAAAGTACCCGAGTTTGGTACCGGGTACCTGGTACGTACGTGGGTACTTTGGTACTTGGGGAGATGGGTACTTGGGTACTTTGGATACTTGGGTACTTTTAGTAACTATTACCCGAGAACTAAAAGTACCCGAGTACCAAAAGTACCCGAGTTTGGTACCGGGTACTTTTTGTAACGATTAATCGGACCTGGTTACTTTTTGCAACGATTAATCGGTACCGGTTACTTGTGGTACCGGGTACTTTTTGTAACGATTAATCGGTACCGGTAACTTTTGGTACCGGGTACTTTTAGTAACGAATAATCGGTACCGGTTACTTGTGGTACCGGGTAATTTCGTAACGATTAATCGGTACCGGGTACTTTTTGTAACGATTAATCGGTACCGGTTACTTGTGGTACCGGGTACTTTTTGTAACGATTAATCGGTACCGGTTACTTGTGGTACCGGGTACTTTTTGTAACGATTAATCGGAACCGGTTACTTTTTGCAGCGATTAATCGGTACCGGTAACTTTTGGTACCGGGTACTTTTTGTAACGATTAATCGGTATCGGTTACTTGTGGCACCGGGTACTTTTTGTAACGATTAATCGGTACCGGGTACTTTTTGTAACGATTAATTGGTACCGGGTACTTTTTGTAACGATTAATCGGTACCGGGTACTTTTTGTAACGATTAATCGGTACCGGTAACTTTTGGTACCGGGTACTTTTTGTAACGATTAATCGGTACCGGGTACTTTTTGTAACGATTAATCGGTACCGGTTACTTGTGGTACCGGGTACTTTTTGTAACGATTAATCGGAACCGGTTACTTTTTGCAACGATTAATCGGTACCGGTAACTTTTGGTACCGGGTACTTTTTGTAACGATTAATCGGTACCGGTTACTTGTGGTACCGGGTACTTTTTGTCACGATTGATCGGTACCGGGTACTTTTTGTAACGATTAATCGGTACCGGTTACTTGTGGTACCGGGTACTTTTTGTCGATGGTCGTTCACAAAAAAGTTAGCCACCAGGCGCCCAGAAACAACAGGCGTTCACAAAATAGTTGGCCACCAGTCGCCCAGAAACAACAGGCGATGGTCGTTCACAAAATAGTTAGCCACCAGGCGCCCAAAAACAACAGGCGGTGGTCGTTCATAAAATCGTTGGCCACCAGTCGCCCAGAAAAAACAGGCGGTGGTCATTCACAAAATCGTTGGGCACCAGGCGCCCAGAAACAACAGGCGATGGTCGTTCACAAAATTGTTGGCCACCAGTCGCCCAGAAACAAGAGGCGGTGGTCGTTCACAAAATTGTTGGCCACCAGTCGCCCAGAAACAACAGGAGGTGGTCGTTCACAAAAACGTTGGCCACCAGGCGCCCAGAAACAACAGGCGATGGTCGTTCACAAAATCGTTGGCCACCAGGCGCCCAGAAACAAGAGGCCGTGGTCGTTCACAAAAACGTTGGAGATCATGGCTCCTTGCAATGCCGAAATCCACCAGGTGCCCAGAAACAAGAGGCGGTGGTCGTTCACAAAATTGTTGGCCACCAGTCGCCCAGAAACAACAGGAGGTGGTCGTTCACAAAAACGTTGGCCACCAGGCGCCCAGAAACAACAGGCGATGGTCGTTCACAAAAACGTTGGAGATCATGGCTCCTTGCAATGCCGAAATCCACCAGGCGCCCAGAAACAAGAGGCGGTGGTCGTTCACAAAATTGTTGGCCACCAGTCGCCCAGAAACAACAGGAGGTGGTCGTTCACAAAAACGTTGGCCACCAGGCGCCCAGAAACAACAGGCGATGGTCGTTCACAAAATCGTTGGCCACCAGGCGCCCAGAAACAAGAGGCGGTGGTCGTTCACAAAATCGTTAGCCACCAGGCGCCCAAAAACAACAGGCGATGGTCGTTCACAAAATCGTTAGGCACCAGGCGCCCAGAAACAACAGGAGGTGGTCGTTCACAAAAACATTGGAGATCATGTACCGGGTACTTTATGTAACGATTAATCGGTACCGGTTACTTGTGGCAATCGGTACCGGGTACTTTTTGTAACGATTAATCGGTACCGGTAACTTTTGGTACCGGGTACTTTTTGTAACGATTAATCGGTACCGGGTACTTTTTGTAACGATTAATCGGTACCGGTTACTTGTGGTACCGGGTACTTTTTGTAACGATTAATCGGTACCGGTTACTTTTTGTAACGATTAATCAGTACCGGTTACTTTTGGTACCGAGTACTTTTTGTAGGCGCCCAGAGACAACAGGCGATGGTCGTTCACAAAATTGTTGGCCACCAGTCGCCCAGAAACAAGAGGCGGTGGTCGTTAACAAACTCGTTGGCCACCAGGCGCCCAGAAAGAAGAGGCGGTGGTCATTCACAAAATCGTTGGCCACCAGGCGCCCAGAAACAACAGGCGATGGTCGTTCACAAAAAAGTTAGCCACCAGGCGCCCAGAAACAACAGGCGTTCACAAAATCGTTGGCCACCAGGCGCCCAGAAAGAAGAGGCGATGGTCGTTCACAAAATCGTTGGCCACCAGGCGCCCAGAAACAAGAGGCGGTGGTCGTTCACAAAATCGTTAGCCACCAGGCGCCCAAAAACAACAGGCGGTGGTCATTCACAAAATCGTTGGCCACCAGGCGCCCAGAAACAACAGGCGATGGTCGTTCACAAAAACGTTGGCCACCAGGCGCCCAGAAACAAGAGGCGGTGGTCGTTCACAAAATCGTTAGCCACCAGGCGCCCAAAAACAACAGGCGGTGGTCATTCACAAAATCGTTGGCCACCAGGCGCCCAGAAACAAGAAGCGGTGGTCGTTCACAAAAACGTTGGAGATCATGGCCCCTTGCAATGCCGAAATCCACCAGGCGCCCAGAAACAAGAGGCGGTGGTAGTTCACAAAATTGTTGGCCACCAGTCGCCCAGAAACAACAGGAGGTGGTCGTTCACAAAAACGTTGGCCACCAGGCGCCCAGAAACAACAGGCGATGGTCGTTCACAAAATCGTTGGCCACCAGGCGCCCAGAAACAAGAGGCGGTGGTCGTTCACAAAATCGTTAGCCACCAGGCGCCCATAAACAAGAAGCGGTGGTCGTTCACAACAACGTTGGAGATCATGGCCCCTTGCAATACCGAAATCCACCAGGCGCCCAGGAAACAAGAGGCGGTGGTCGTTCACAAAATCGTTAGCCACCAGGCGCCCAAAAACATCAGGCGATGGTCGTTCACAAAATCGTTAGGCACCAGGCGCCCAGAAACAACAGGAGGTGGTCGTTCACAAAAACGTTGGAGATCATGGCCCCTTGCAATGCCGAAATCCACCAGGCCCCCAAAAACAACAGGCGATGGTCGTTCACAAAATCGTTAGGCACCAGGCGCCCAGAAACAACAGGAGGTGGTCGTCCACAAATACGTTGGAGATCATGGCCCCTTGCAATGCCGAAATCCACCAGGCCCCCAAAAACAACAGCCGATGGTCGAAATCCACCAGGCGCCCAGAAACAAGAGGCGGTGGTCGTTCACAAATTTGTGGCCACCAGTCGCCCAGAAACAAAGGCGGAGGTCGTTCACAAAATCGTTGGCCACCAGGCGCCCAGAAACAAGAGGCGGTGGTCGTTCACAAAAACGTTGGAGATCATGGCCCCTTGCAATGCCGAAATCCACCAGGCGCCCAGGAAACAAGAGGCGGTGGTCGTTCACAAAATCGTTAGCCACCAGGCGCCCAAAAACATCAGGCGATGGTCGTTCACAAAATCGTTAGGCACCAGGCGCCCAGAAACAACAGGAGGTGGTCGTTCACAAAAACGTTGGAGATCATGGCCCCTTGCAATGCCGAAATCCACCAGGCCCCCAAAAACAACAGGCGATGGTCGTTCACAAAATCGTTAGGCACCAGGCGCCCAGAAACAACAGGAGGTGGTCGTCCACAAATACGTTGGAGATCATGGCCCCTTGCAATGCCGAAATCCACCAGGCCCCCAAAAACAACAGCCGATGGTCGAAATCCACCAGGCGCCCAGAAACAAGAGGCGGTGGTCGTTCACAAATTTGTGGCCACCAGTCGCCCAGAAACAAAGGCGGAGGTCGTTCACAAAATCGTTGGCCACCAGGCGCCCAGAAACAAGAGGCGGTGGTCGTTCACAAAAACGTTGGAGATCATGGCCCCTTGCAATGCCGAAATCCACCAGGCGCCCAGGAAACAAGAGGCGGTGGTCGTTCACAAAATCGTTAGCCACCAGGCGCCCAAAAACATCAGGCGATGGTCGTTCACAAAATCGTTAGGCACCAGGCGCCCAGAAACAACAGGAGGTGGTCATTCACAAAATCGTTGGCCACCAGGCGCCCAGAAACAACAGGCGATGGTCGTTCACAAAATCGTTAGGCACCAGGCGCCCAAAAACAACAGGCGATGGTCGTTCACAAAATCGTTAGGCACCAGGCGCCCAAAAACAACAGGCGATGGTCGTTCACAAAATCGTTAGGCACCAGGCGCCCAAAAACAACAGGCGATGGTCGGTCACAAAAAAGTTGGCCACCAGGCGCCCAGAAACAACAGGCGGTGGTCATTCACAAAATCGTTGGCCACCAGCCGCCCAGAAACAACAGGCGATGGTCGTTCACAAAAACGTTGGAGATCATGGCCCCTTGCAATGCCGAAATCCACCAGGCGCCCAGGAAACAAGAGGCGGTGGTCGTTCACAAAATCGTTAGCCACCAGGCGCCCAAAAACATCAGGCGATGGTCGTTCACAAAATCGTTTGGCACCAGGCGCCCAGAAACAACAGGAGGTGGTCATTCACAAAATCGTTGGCCACCAGGCGCCCAGAAACAACAGGCGATGGTCGTTCACAAAATCGTTAGCCACCAGGCGCCCAAAAACAACAGGCGATGGTCGGTCACAAAAAAGTTGGCCACCATGCGCCCAAAAACAACAGGCGGTGGTCGTTCACAAAATCGTTAGCCACCAGGCGCCCAAAAACATCAGGCGATGGTCGTTCACAAAATCGTTAGGCACCAGGCGCCCAGAAACAACAGCAGGTGGTCATTCACAAAATCGTTGGCCACCAGGCGCCCAGAAACAACAGGCGATGGTCGTTCACAAAATCGTTGGCCACCAGTCGCCCAGAAAACAACATGCGGTGGTCATTCACAAAATCGTTGGCCACCAGGCGCCCAGAAACAACAGATGATGGTCGTTCACAAAATCGTTAGGCACCAGGCGCCCAAAAACAACAGGCGATGGTCGGTCACAAAAAAGTTGGCCACCAGGCGCCCAGAAACAACAGGCGGTGGTCATTCACAAAATCGTTGGCCACCAGGCGCCCAGAAACAAGAGGCGGTGGTCGTTCACAAAATCGTTAGCCACCAGGCGATGGTCGTCACAAAATCGTTAGGCACCAGGCGCCCAGAAACAACAGGAGGTGGTCATTCACAAAATCGTTGGCCACCAGGCGCCCAGAAACAACAGGCGATGGTCGTTCACAAAATCGTTAGGCACCAGGCGCCCAAAAACAACAGGCGATGGTCGTTCACAAAATCGTTAGGCACCAGGCGCCCAAAAACAACAGGCGATGGTCGTTCACAAAATCGTTAGGCACCAGGCGCCCAAAAACAACAGGCGATGGTCGTTCACAAAATCGTTAGGCACCAGGCGCCCAGAAACAACAGGAGGTGGTCATTCACAAAATCGTTGGCCACCAGGCGCCCAGAAACAACAGGTGATGGTCGTTCACAAAATCGTTAGGCACCAGGCGCCCAAAAACAACAGGCGATGGTCGGTCACAAAAAAGTTGGCCACCAGGCGCCCAAAAACATCAGGCGATGGTCGTTCACAAAATCGTTAGGCACCAGGCGCCCAGAAACAACAGGAGGTGGTCATTCACAAAATCGTTGGCCACCAGGCGCCCAGAAACAACAGGCGATGGTCGTTCACAAAATCGTTAGCCACCAGGCGCCCAAAAACATCAGGCGATGGTCGTTCACAAAATCGTTAGGCACCAGGCGCCCAGAAACAACAGGAGGTGGTCATTCACAAAATCGTTGGCCACCAGGCGCCCAGAAACAACAGGCGATGGTCGTTCACAAAATCGTTAGGCACCAGGCGCCCAAAAACAACAGGCGATGGTCGTTCACAAAATCGTTAGGCACCAGGCGCCCAAAAACAACAGGCGATGGTCGTTCACAAAATCGTTAGGCACCAGGCGCCCAAAAACAACAGGCGATGGTCGGTCACAAAAAAGTTGGCCACCAGGCGCCCAGAAACAACAGGCGCCCAGAAACAACAGGCGGTGGTCATTCACAAAATCGTTGGCCACCAGGCGCCCAGAAACAACAGGCGATGGTCGTTCACAAAAACGTTGGAGATCATGGCCCCTTGCAATGCCGAAATCCACCAGGCGCCCAGGAAACAAGAGGCGGTGGTCGTTCACAAAATCGTTAGCCACCAGGCGCCCAAAAACATCAGGCGATGGTCGTTCACAAAATCGTTAGGCACCAGGCGCCCAGAAAACAACAGGAGGTGGTCATTCACAAATCGTTGGCCACCAGGCGCCCAGAAACAACAGGCGATGGTCGTTCACAAAATCGTTAGCCACCAGGCGCCCAAAAACAACAGGCGATGGTCGGTCACAAAAAAGTTGGCCACCAGGCGCCCAAAAACAACAGGCGGTGGTCGTTCACAAAATCGTTAGCCACCAGGCGCCCAAAAACATAAGGCGATGGTCGTTCACAAAATCGTTAGGCACCAGGCGCCCAGAAACAACAGCAGGTGGTCATTCACAAAATCGTTGGCCACCAGGCGCCCAGAAACAACAGGCGATGGTCGTTCACAAAATCGTTGGCCACCAGTCGCCCAGAAACAACAGGCGGTGGTCATTCACAAAATCGTTGGCCACCAGGCGCCCAGAAACAACAGGTGATGGTCGTTCACAAAATCGTTAGCCACCAGGCGCCCAAAAACAACAGGCGATGGTCGTTCACAAAATCGTTAGGCACCAGGCGCCCAAAAACAACAGGCGATGGTCGGTCACAAAAAAGTTGGCCACCAGGCGCCCAGAAACAACAGGCGGTGGTCATTCACAAAATCGTTGGCCACCAGGCGCCCAGAAACAAGAAGCGGTGGTCGTTCACAGAAACGTTGGAGATCATGGCCCCTTGCAATGCCGAAATCCACCAGGCGCCCAGGAAACAAGAGGCGGTGGTCGTTCACA
Organism: Coelopa frigida; assembly: GCA_017309665.1. Taxonomy (NCBI): domain Eukaryota; kingdom Metazoa; phylum Arthropoda; class Insecta; order Diptera; family Coelopidae; genus Coelopa; species Coelopa frigida. The sequence continues at coordinate 27,715 of JAFDUT010000128.1, read as the reverse complement.
AAATCGTTAGCCACCAGGCGCCCAAAAACATCAGGCGATGGTCGTTCACAAAATCGTTAGCCACCAGGCGCCCAAAAACATCAGGCGATGGTCGTTCACAAAATCGTTAGGCACCAGGCGCCCAGAAACAACAGGAGGTGGTCGTTCACAAAATCGTTGGCCACCAGGCGCCCAGAAACAACAGGCGATGGTCGTTCACAAAAACGTTGGAGATCATGGCCCCTTGCAATGCTGAAATCCACCAGGCGCCCAGGAAACAAGAGGCGGTGGTCGTTCACAAAATCGTTAGCCACCAGGCGCCCAAAAACATCAGGCGATGGTCGTTCACAAAATCGTTAGGCACCAGGCGTCCAGAAACAACAGGCGGTGGTCGTTCACAAAATCGATAGCCACCAGGCGCCCAAAAACAACAGGCGATATTCGTTCACAAAATCGTTATGCACCAGGCGCCCAGAAACAACAGGAGGTGGTCGTTCACAAAAACGTTGGAGATCATGGCCCCTTGCAATGCCGAAATCCACCAGGCGCCCAGGAAACAAGAGGCGGTGGTCGTTCACAAAATCGTTAGCCACCAGGCCCCCAAAAACAACAGGCGATGGTCGTTCACAAAATCGTTAGGCACCAGGCGCCCAGAAACAACAGGAGGTGGTCGTTCACAAATACGTTGGAGATCATGGCCCCTTGCAATGCCGAAATCCACCAGGCCCCCAAAAACAACAGGCGATGGTCGAAATCCACCAGGCGCCCAGAAACAAGAGGCGGTGGTCGTTCACAAATTTGTTGGCCACCAGTCGCCCAGAAACAAAGGCGGAGGTCGTTCACAAAATCGTTGGCCACCAGGCGCCCAGAAACAAGAGGCGGTGGTCGTTCACAAAAAAGTTAGCCACCAGGCGCCCAGAAACAACAGGCGAGGTTCGTTCACAAAATCGTTAGGCACCAGGCGCCCAGAAACAACAGGAGGTGGTCGTTCACAAAAACGTTGGAGATCATGGCCCCTTGCAATGCCGAAATCCACCAGGCGCCCAGAAACATGAGGCGGTGGTCGTTCACAAAATTGTTGGCCACCAGTCGCCCAGAAACAAGAGGCGGTGGTCGTTCACAAAATCGATAGCCACCAGGCGCCCAAAAACAACAGGCGATATTCGTTCACAAAATCGTTATGCACCAGGCGCCCAGAAACAACAGGAGGTGGTCGTTCACAAAAACGTTGGAGATCATGGCCCCTTGCAATGCCGAAATCCACCAGGCGCCCAGAAACAAGAGGCGCTGGTCGCTCACAAAATTGTTGGCCACCAGTCGCCCAGAAACAACAGGCGGTGGTCGTTCACAAAATCGTTGGCCACCAGGCGCCCAGAAACAACAGGAGGTGGTCGTTCACAAAAACGTTGGAGATCATGGCCCCTTGCAATGCCGAAATCCACCAGGCCCCCAAAAACAACAGCCGATGGTCGAAATCCACCAGGCGCCCAGAAACAAGAGGCGGTGGTCGTTCACAAATTTGTGGCCACCAGTCGCCCAGAAACAAAGGCGGAGGTCGTTCACAAAATCGTTGGCCACCAGGCGCCCAGAAACAAGAGGCGGTGGTCGTTCACAAAACGTTGGAGATCATGGCCCCTTGCAATGCCGAAATCCACCAGGCGCCCAGGAAACAAGAGGCGGTGGTCGTTCACAAAATCGTTAGCCACCAGGCGCCCAAAAACATCAGGCGATGGTCGTTCACAAAATCGTTAGGCACCAGGCGCCCAGAAACAACAGGAGGTGGTCATTCACAAAATCGTTGGCCACCAGGCGCCCAGAAACAACAGGCGATGGTCGTTCACAAAATCGTTAGGCACCAGGCGCCCAAAAACAACAGGCGATGGTCGTTCACAAAATCGTTAGGCACCAGGCGCCCAAAAACAACAGGCGATGGTCGTTCACAAAATCGTTAGGCACCAGGCGCCCAAAAACAACAGGCGATGGTCGGTCACAAAAAAGTTGGCCACCAGGCGCCCAGAAACAACAGGCGGTGGTCATTCACAAAATCGTTGGCCACCAGCCGCCCAGAAACAACAGGCGATGGTCGTCACAAAAACGTTGGAGATCATGGCCCCTTGCAATGCCGAAATCCACCAGGCGCCCAGGAAAACAAGAGGCGGTGGTCGTTCACAAAATCGTTAGCCACCAGGCGCCCAAAAACATCAGGCGATGGTCGTTCACAAAATCGTTTGGCACCAGGCGCCCAGAAACAACAGGAGGTGGTCATTCACAAAATCGTTGGCCACCAGGCGCCCAGAAACAACAGGCGATGGTCGTTCACAAAATCGTTAGCCACCAGGCGCCCAAAAACAACAGGCGATGGTCGGTCACAAAAAAGTTGGCCACCATGCGCCCAAAAACAACAGGCGGTGGTCGTTCACAAAATCGTTAGCCACCAGGCGCCCAAAAACATCAGGCGATGGTCGTTCACAAAATCGTTAGGCACCAGGCGCCCAGAAACAACAGCAGGTGGTCATTCACAAAATCGTTGGCCACCAGGCGCCCAGAAACAACAGGCGATGGTCGTTCACAAAATCGTTGGCCACCAGTCGCCCAGAAACAACATGCGGTGGTCATTCACAAATCGTTGGCCACCAGGCGCCCAGAAACAACAGATGATGGTCGTTCACAAAATCGTTAGGCACCAGGCGCCCAAAAACAACAGGCGATGGTCGGTCACAAAAAAGTTGGCCACCAGGCGCCCAGAAACAACAGGCGGTGGTCATTCACAAAATCGTTGGCCACCAGGCGCCCAGAAACAAGAGGCGGTGGTCGTTCACAAAATCGTTAGCCACCAGGCGATGGTCGTTCACAAAATCGTTAGGCACCAGGCGCCCAGAAAACAACAGGAGGTGGTCATTCACAAAATCGTTGGCCACCAGGCGCCCAGAAACAACAGGCGATGGTCGTTCACAAAATCGTTAGGCACCAGGCGCCCAAAAACAACAGGCGATGGTCGTTCACAAAATCGTTAGGCACCAGGCGCCCAAAAACAACAGGCGATGGTCGTTCACAAAATCGTTAGCCACCAGGCGATGGTCGTTCACAAAATCGTTAGGCACCAGGCGCCCAGAAACAACAGGCGATGGTCGGTCACAAAAAGTTGGCCACCAGGCGCCCAGAAACAACAGGCGGTGGTCATTCACAAAATCGTTGGCCACCAGGCGCCCAGAAACAAGAGGCGGTGGTCGTTCACAAAATCGTTAGCCACCAGGCGATGGTCGTTCACAAATCGTTAGGCACCAGGCGCCCAGAAACAACAGGAGGTGGTCATTCACAAAATCGTTGGCCACCAGGCGCCCAGAAACAACAGGCGATGGTCGTTCACAAAATCGTTAGGCACCAGGCGCCCAAAAACAACAGGCGATGGTCGTTCACAAAATCGTTAGGCACCAGGCGCCCAAAAACAACAGGCGATGGTCGTTCACAAAATCGTTAGGCACCAGGCGCCCAAAAACAACAGGCGATGGTCGTTCACAAAATCGTTAGGCACCAGGCGCCCAGAAACAACAGGAGGTGGTCATTCACAAAATCGTTGGCCACCAGGCGCCCAGAAACAACAGGTGATGGTCATTCACAAAATCGTTGGCCACCAGCCGCCCAGAAACAACAGGCGATGGTCGTTCACAAAAACGTTGGAGATCATGGCCCCTTGCAATGCCGAAATCCACCAGGCGCCCAGGAAACAAGAGGCGGTGGTCGTTCACAAAATCGTTAGCCACCAGGCGCCCAAAAACATCAGGCGATGGTCGTTCACAAAATCGTTTGGCACCAGGCGCCCAGAAACAACAGGAGGTGGTCATTCACAAAATCGTTGGCCACCAGGCGCCCAGAAACAACAGGCGATGGTCGTTCACAAAATCGTTAGCCACCAGGCGCCCAAAAACAACAGGCGATGGTCGGTCACAAAAAAGTTGGCCACCATGCGCCCAAAAACAACAGGCGGTGGTCGTTCACAAAATCGTTAGCCACCAGGCGCCCAAAAACATCAGGCGATGGTCGTTCACAAAATCGTTAGGCACCAGGCGCCCAGAAACAACAGCAGGTTGTAATTCACAAAATCGTTGGCCACCAGGCGCCCAGAAACAACAGGCGATGGTCGTTCACAAAATCGTTGGCCACCAGTCGCCCAGAAACAACATGCGGTGGTCATTCACAAAATCGTTGGCCACCAGGCGCCCAGAAACAACAGATGATGGTCGTTCACAAAATCGTTAGGCACCAGGCGCCCAAAAACAACAGGCGATGGTCGGTCACAAAAAAGTTGGCCACCAGGCGCCCAGAAACAACAGGCGGTGGTCATTCACAAAATCGTTGGCCACCAGGCGCCCAGAAACAAGAGGCGGTGGTCGTTCACAAAATCGTTAGCCACCAGGCGATGGTCGTTCACAAAATCGTTAGGCACCAGGCGCCCAGAAACAACAGGAGGTGGTCATTCACAAAATCGTTGGCCACCAGGCGCCCAGAAACAACAGGCGATGGTCGTTCACAAAATCGTTAGGCACCAGGCGCCCAAAAACAACAGGCGATGGTCGTTCACAAAATCGTTAGGCACCAGGCGCCCAAAAACAACAGGCGATGGTCGTTCACAAAATCGTTAGGCACCAGGCGCCCAAAAACAACAGGCGATGGTCGTTCACAAAATCGTTAGGCACCAGGCGCCCAGAAACAACAGGAGGTGGTCATTCACAAAATCGTTGGCCACCAGGCGCCCAGAAACAACAGGTGATGGTCGTTCACAAAATCGTTAGGCACCAGGCGCCCAAAAACAACAGGCGATGGTCGGTCACAAAAAAGTTGGCCACCAGGCGCCCAGAAACAACAGGCGGTGGTCATTCACAAAATCGTTGGCCACCAGGCGCCCAGAAACAAGAGGCGGTGGTCGTTCACAAAATCGTTAGCCACCAGGCGCCCAAAAACATCAGGCGATGGTCGTTCACAAAATCGTTAGGCACCAGGCGCCCAGAAACAACAGGAGGTGGTCATTCACAAAATCGTTGGCCACCAGGCGCCCAGAAACAACAGGCGATGGTCGTTCACAAAATCGTTAGGCACCAGGCGCCCAAAAACAACAGGCGATGGTCGTTCACAAAATCGTTAGGCACCAGGCGCCCAAAAACAACAGGCGATGGTCGTTCACAAAATCGTTAGCCACCAGGCGATGGTCGTTCACAAAATCGTTAGGCACCAGGCGCCCAGAAACAACAGGCGATGGTCGGTCACAAAAAAGTTGGCCACCAGGCGCCCAGAAACAACAGGCGGTGGTCATTCACAAAATCGTTGGCCACCAGGCGCCCAGAAACAAGAGGCGGTGGTCGTTCACAAAATCGTTAGCCACCAGGCGATGGTCGTTCACAAAATCGTTAGGCACCAGGCGCCCAGAAACAACAGGAGGTGGTCATTCACAAAATCGTTGGCCACCAGGCGCCCAGAAACAACAGGCGATGGTCGTTCACAAAATCGTTAGGCACCAGGCGCCCAAAAACAACAGGCGATGGTCGTTCACAAAATCGTTAGGCACCAGGCGCCCAAAAACAACAGGCGATGGTCGTTCACAAAATCGTTAGGCACCAGGCGCCCAAAAACAACAGGCGATGGTCGTTCACAAAATCGTTAGGCACCAGGCGCCCAGAAACAACAGGAGGTGGTCATTCACAAAATCGTTGGCCACCAGGCGCCCAGAAACAACAGGTGATGGTCATTCACAAAATCGTTGGCCACCAGCCGCCCAGAAACAACAGGCGATGGTCGTTCACAAAAACGTTGGAGATCATGGCCCCTTGCAATGCCGAAATCCACCAGGCGCCCAGGAAACAAGAGGCGGTGGTCGTTCACAAAATCGTTAGCCACCAGGCGCCCAAAAACATCAGGCGATGGTCGTTCACAAAATCGTTTGGCACCAGGCGCCCAGAAACAACAGGAGGTGGTCATTCACAAAATCGTTGGCCACCAGGCGCCCAGAAACAACAGGCGATGGTCGTTCACAAAATCGTTAGCCACCAGGCGCCCAAAAACAACAGGCGATGGTCGGTCACAAAAAAGTTGGCCACCATGCGCCCAAAAACAACAGGCGGTGGTCGTTCACAAAATCGTTAGCCACCAGGCGCCCAAAAACATCAGGCGATGGTCGTTCACAAAATCGTTAGGCACCAGGCGCCCAGAAACAACAGCAGGTTGTAATTCACAAAATCGTTGGCCACCAGGCGCCCAGAAACAACAGGCGATGGTCGTTCACAAAATCGTTGGCCACCAGTCGCCCAGAAACAACATGCGGTGGTCACTCACAAAATCGTTGGCCACCAGGCGCCCAGAAACAACAGATGATGGTCGTTCACAAAATCGTTAGGCACCAGGCGCCCAAAAACAACAGGCGATGGTCGGTCACAAAAAAGTTGGCCACCAGGCGCCCAGAAACAACAGGCGGTGGTCATTCACAAAATCGTTGGCCACCAGGCGCCCAGAAACAAGAGGCGGTGGTCGTTCACAAAATCGTTAGCCACCAGGCGATGATCGTTCACAAAATCGTTAGGCACCAGGCGCCCAGAAACAACAGGAGGTGGTCATTCACAAAATCGTTGGCCACCAGGCGCCCAGAAACAACAGGCGATGGTCGTTCACAAAATCGTTAGGCACCAGGCGCCCAAAAACAACAGGCGATGGTCGTTCACAAAATCGTTAGGCACCAGGCGCCCAAAAACAACAGGCGATGGTCGTTCACAAAATCGTTAGGCACCAGGCGCCCAAAAACAACAGGCGATGGTCGTTCACAAAATCGTTAGGCACCAGGCGCCCAGAAACAACAGGAGGTGGTCATTCACAAAATCGTTGGCCACCAGGCGCCCAGAAACAACAGGTGATGGTCGTTCACAAAATCGTTAGGCACCAGGCGCCCAAAAACAACAGGCGATGGTCGGTCACAAAAAAGTTGGCCACCAGGCGCCCAGAAACAACAGGCGGTGGTCATTCACAAAATCGTTGGCCACCAGGCGCCCAGAAACAAGAGGCGGTGGTCGTTCACAAAATCGTTAGCCACCAGGCGCCCAAAAACATCAGGCGATGGTCGTTCACAAAATCGTTAGGCACCAGGCGCCCAGAAACAACAGGAGGTGGTCATTCACAAAATCGTTGGCCACCAGGCGCCCAGAAACAACAGGCGATGGTCGTTCACAAAATCGTTAGGCACCAGGCGCCCAAAAACAACAGGCGATGGTCGTTCACAAAATCGTTAGGCACCAGGCGCCCAAAAACAACAGGCGATGGTCGTTCACAAAATCGTTAGGCACCAGGCGCCCAAAAACAACAGGCGATGGTCGGTCACAAAAAAGTTGGCCACCAGGCGCCCAGAAACAACAGGCGGTGGTCATTCACAAAATCGTTGGCCACCAGGCGCCCAGAAACAACAGGCGATGGTCGTTCACAAAAACGTTGGAGATCATGGCCCCTTGCAATGCCGAAATCCACCAGGCGCCCAGGAAACAAGAGGCGGTGGTCGTTCACAAAATCGTTAGCCACCAGGCGCCCAAAAACATCAGGCGATGGTCGTTCACAAAATCGTTGGCCACCAGGCGCCCAGAAACAACAGGTGATGGTCGTTCACAAAATCGTTAGGCACCAGGCGCCCAAAAACAACAGGCGATGGTCGGTCACAAAAAAGTTGGCCACCAGGCGCCCAAAAACAACAGGCGGTGCTCGTTCACAAAATCGTTAGCCACCAGGCGCCCAGGAAACAAGAGGCGGTGGTCGTTCACAAAATCGTTAGCCACCAGGCGCCCAAAAACATCAGGCGATGGTCGTTCACAAAATCGTTAGGCACCAGGCGCCCAGAAACAACAGGAGGTGGTCATTCACAAAATCGTTGGCCACCAGGCGCCCAGAAACAACAGGCGATGGTCGTTCACAAAATCGTTGGCCACCAGTCGCCCAGAAACAACAGGCGGTGGTCATTCACAAAATCGTTGGCCACCAGGCGCCCAGAAACAACAGGTGATGGTCGTTCACAAAATCGTTAGCCACCAGGCGCCCAAAAACAACAGGCGATGGTCGTTCACAAAATCGTTAGGCACCAGGCGCCCAAAAACAACAGGCGATGGTCGGTCACAAAAAAGTTGGCCACCAGGCGCCCAGAAACAACAGGCGGTGGTCATTCACAAAATCGTTGGCCACCAGGCGCCCAGAAACAAGAAGCGGTGGTCGTTCACAGAAACGTTGGAGATCATGGCCCCTTGCAATGCCGAAATCCACCAGGCGCCCAGGAAACAAGAGGCGGTGGTCGTTCACAAAATCGTTAGCCACCAGGCGCCCAAAAACATCAGGCGATGGTCGTTCACAAAATCGTTAGCCACCAGGCGCCCAAAAACATCAGGCGATGGTCGTTCACAAAATCGTTAGGCACCAGGCGCCCAGAAACAACAGGAGGTGGTCGTTCACAAAATCGTTGGCCACCAGGCGCCCAGAAACAACAGGCGATGGTCGTTCACAAAAACGTTGGAGATCATGGCCCCTTGCAATGCTGAAATCCACCAGGCGCCCAGGAAACAAGAGGCGGTGGTCGTTCACAAAATCGTTAGCCACCAGGCGCCCAAAAACATCAGGCGATGGTCGTTCACAAAATCGTTAGGCACCAGGCGCCCAGAAACAACAGGCGGTGGTCGTTCACAAAATCGATAGCCACCAGGCGCCCAAAAACAACAGGCGATATTCGTTCACAAAATCGTTATGCACCAGGCGCCCAGAAACAACAGGAGGTGGTCGTTCACAAAAACGTTGGAGATCATGGCCCCTTGCAATGCCGAAATCCACCAGGCGCCCAGGAAACAAGAGGCGGTGGTCGTTCACAAAATCGTTAGCCACCAGGCCCCCAAAAACAACAGGCGATGGTCGTTCACAAAATCGTTAGGCACCAGGCGCCCAGAAACAACAGGAGGTGGTCGTTCACAAATACGTTGGAGATCATGGCCCCTTGCAATGCCGAAATCCACCAGGCCCCCAAAAACAACAGGCGATGGTCGAAATCCACCAGGCGCCCAAAAACAACAGGCGATATTCGTTCACAAAATCGTTATGCACCAGGCGCCCAGAAACAACAGGAGGTGGTCGTTCACAAAAACGTTGGAGATCATGGCCCCTTGCAATGCCGAAATCCACCAGGCGCCCAGAAACAAGAGGCGCTGGTCGCTCACAAAATTGTTGGCCACCAGTCGCCCAGAAACAACAGGCGGTGGTCGTTCACAAAATCGTTGGCCACCAGGCGCCCAGAAACAAGAGGAGGTGGTCGTTCACAAAAATGTTGGAGATCATGGCCCCTTGCAATGCCGAAATCCACCAGGCGCCCAGAAACAAGAGGCGGTGGTCGTTCACAAAATCGTTAGCCACCAGGCGCCCAAAAACAACAGGCGATGGTCGTTCACAAAATCGTTAGGCACCAGGCGCCCAAAAACAACAGGCGATGGTCGTTCACAAAATCGTTAGGCACCAGGCGCCCAAAAACAACAGGCGATGGTCGGTCACAAAAAGTTGGCCACCAGGCGCCCAGAAACAACAGGCGGTGGTCAATCACAAAATCGTTGGCCACCAGGCGCCCAGAAACAACAGGCGATGGTCGTTCACAAAAACGTTGGAGATCATGGCCCCTTGCAATGCCGAAATCCACCAGGCGCCCAGGAAACAAGAGGCGGTGGTCGTTCACAAAATCGTTAGCCACCAGGCGCCCAAAAACATCAGGCGATGGTCGTTCACAAAATCGTTAGGCACCAGGCGCCCAGAAACAACAGGAGGTGGTCATTCACAAAATCGTTGGCCACCAGGCGCCCAGAAACAACAGGCGATGGTCGCTCACAAAATTGTTGGCCACCAGTCGCCCAGAAACAACAGGCGGTGGTTGTTCACAAAATCGTTGGCGACCAGGCGCCCAGAAACAACAGGCGATGGTCGTTCACAAAATCGTTGGCCGCCAGGCGCCCAGAAACAACAGGCGATGGTCGTTCACAAAATCGTTAGGCACCAGGCGCCCAAAAACAACAGGCGATGGTCGGTCACAAAAAAGTTGGCCACCAGGCGCCCAGAAACAACAGGCGGTGGTCGTTCACAAAATCGTTAGCCACCAGGCGCCCAAAAACATCAGGCGATGGTCGTTCACAAAATCGTTAGGCACCAGGCGCCCAGAAACAACAGCAGGTGGTCATTCACAAAATCGTTAGCCACCAGGCGCCCAAAAACATCAGGCGATGGTCGTTCACAAAATCGTTAGGCACCAGGCGCCCAGAAACAACAGCAGGTGGTCATTCACAAAATCGTTGGCCACCAGGCGCCCAGAAACAACAGGCGATGGTCGTTCACAAAATCGTTGGTCACCAGTCGCCCAGAAACAACAGGCGGTGGTCATTCACAAAATCGTTGGCTACCAGGCGCCCAGAAACAACAGGCGATGGTCGTTCACAAAATCCTTAGCCACCAGGCGCCCAAAAACAACAGGCGATGGTCGTTCACAAAATCGTTAGGCACCAGGCGCCCAAAAACAACAGGCGATGGTCGGTCACAAAAAAGTTGGCCACCAGGCGCCCAGAAACAACAGGCGGTGGTCGTTCACAAAATCGTTAGCCACCAGGCGCCCAAAAACATCAGGCGATGGTCGTTCACAAAATCGTTAGGCACCAGGCGCCCAGAAACAACAGCAGGTGGTCATTCACAAAATCGTTGGCCACCAGGCGCCCAGAAACAACAGGCGATGGTCGTTCACAAAATCGTTGGTCACCAGTCGCCCAGAAACAACAGGCGGTGGTCATTCACAAAATCGTTGGCCACCAGGCGCCCAGAAACAACAGGCGATGGTCGTTCACAAAATCGTTAGCCACCAGGCGCCCAAAAACAACAGGCGATGGTCGTTCACAAAATCGTTAGGCACCAGGCGCCCAAAAACAACAGGCGATGGTCGGTCACAAAAAAGTTGGCCACCAGGCGCCCAGAAACAACAGGCGGTGGTCATTCACAAAATCGTTGGCCACCAGGCGCCCAGAAACAAGAAGCGGTGGTCGTTCACAAAAACGTTGGAGATCATGGCCCCTTGCAATGCCGAAATCCACCAGGCGCCCAGGAAACAAGAGGCGGTGGTCGTTCACAAAATCGTTAGCCACCAGGCGCCCAAAAACATCAGGCGATGGTCGTTCACAAAATCGTTAGGCACCAGGCGCCCAGAAACAACAGGAGGTGGTCGTTCACAAAAACGTTGGAGATCATGGCCCCTTGCAATGCCGAAATCCACCAGGCCCCCAAAAACACCAGGCGATGGTCGTTCACAAAATCGTTAGGCACCAGGCGCCCAGAAACAACTGGAGGTGGTCGTTCACAAATACGTTGGAGATCATGGCCCCTTGCAATGCCGAAATCCACCAGGCCCCAAAAACAACAGGCGATGGTCGAAATCCACCAGGCGCCCAGAAACAAGAGGCGGTGGTCGTTCACAAAAGCGTTAGGCACCAGGCGCCCAAAAACAACAGGCGATGGTCGTTCACAAAATCTTTAGGCACCAGGCGCCCAAAAACAACAGGCGATGGTCGGTCACAAAAAAGTTGGCCACCAGTCGCCCAAAAACAACAGGCGATGGTCGTTCACAAAATCGTTAGGCACCAGGCGCCCAAAAACAACAGGCGATGGTCGTTCACAAAATCGTTAGGCACCAGGCGCCCAAAAACAACAGGCGATGGTCGGTCACAAAAAAGTTGGCCACCAGGCGCCCAGAAACAACAGGCGGTGGTTATTCACAAAATCGTTGGCCACCAGGCGCCCAGAAACAACAGGCGATGGTCGTTCACAAAAACGTTGGAGATCATGGCCCCTTGCAATGCCGAAATCCACCAGGCGCCCAGGAAACAAGAGGCGGTGGTCGTTCACAAAATCGTTAGCCACCAGGCGCCCAAAAACATCAGGCGATGGTCGTTCACAAAATCGTTAGGCACCAGGCGCCCAGAAACAACAGGAGGTGGTCATGAGGCGGTGGTCGTTCACAAAAACGTTGGAGATCATGGCCCCTTGCAATGTCGAAATCCACCAGGCACCCAGAAACAAGAGGCGGTGGTCGTTCACAAAATTGTTGGCCACCAGTCGCACAGAAACAACAGGCGGTGGTCGTTCACAAAAAAGTTGGACACCAGGCGCCCAGAAACAAGAGGCGGTCGTCGTTCACAAAATCGTTAGCCACCAGGCGCCCAGAAACAACAGGCGATGATCGTTCACAAAATCGTTGGCCACCAAGCGCCCAGAAACAACAGGAGGTGGTCGTTCACAAAAACGTTGGAGATCATGGCCCCTTGCAATGCCGAAATCCACCAGGCGCCCAGAAACAAGAGGCGATGGTCGTTCACAAAAAAGTTGGCCACCAGAGAACTAAAAGTACCCGAGTACCAAAAGTACCCGAGTTTGGTACCGGTTACTTTTTGTAACGATTAATCGGAACCTGTTACTTTTCGCAACGATTAATCGGTAGCGGTAACTTTTGGTACCGGGTACTTTTTGTAAAGATTAATCGGTACTGGTTACTTGTGGTACCGGGTACTTTTTGTAACGATTAATCGGTACCGGTTACTTTTTGTAACGATTAATCTGTACCGGATACTTTTGTTACCGGGTACTTTTTGTAACGATTAATCGGTACCGGTTACTTTTTGTAGCGATTAATCAGTACCGGTTACTTTTGGTACCGAGTACTTTTTGTAGGCGCCCAGAAACAACAGGCGGAGGTCGTTCACAAAATCGTTGGAGATCATGGCCCCTTGCAATGCCGAAATCCACCAGGCGCCCAGAAACAAGAGGCGGTGGTCGTTCACAAAATTGTTGGCCACCAATCGCCCAGAAACAACAGGCGGTGGTCGTTCACAAAATCGTTGGCCACCAGGCGCCCAGAAACAACAGGAGGTGGTCATGAGGCGGTGGTCGTTCACAAAAACGTTGGAGATCATGGCCCCTTGCAATGTCGAAATCCACCAGGCACCCAGAAACAAGAGGCGGTGGTCGTTCACAAAATTGTTTGCCACCAGTCGCACAGAAACAACAGGCGGTGGTCGTTCACAAAAAAGTTGGACACCAGGCGCCCAGAAACAAGAGGCGGTCGTCGTTCACAAAAAAGTTGGACACCAGGCGCCCAGAAACAAGAGGCGGTCGTCGTTCACAAAATCGTTAGCCACCAGGCGCCCAGAAACATCAGGCGATGGTCGTTCACAAAATCGTTAGGCACCAGGCGCCCAGAAACAACAGGAGGTGGTCGTTCACAAAATCGTTGGCCACCAGGCGCCCAGAAACAACAGGCGATGGTCGTTCACAAAAACGTTGGAGATCATGGCCCCTTGCAATGCCGAAATCCACCAGGCGCCCAGGAAACAAGAGGCGGTGGTCGTTCACAAAATCGTTAGCCACCAGGCGCCCAAAAACATCAGGCGATGGTCGTTCACAAAATCGTTAGGCACCAGGCGCCCAGAAACAACAGGCTGTGGTCGTTCACAAAATCGATAGCCACCAGGCGCCCAAAAACAACAGGCGATATTCGTTCACAAAATCGTTATGTACCAGGCGCCCAGAAACAACAGGAGGTGGTCGTTCACAAAAACGTTGGAGATCATGGCCCCTTGCAATGCCGAAATCCACCAGGCGCCCAGGAAACAAGAGGCGGTGGTCGTTCACAAAATCGTTAGCCACCAGGCCCCCAAAAACAACAGGCGATGGTCGTTCACAAAATCGTTAGGCACCAGGCGCCCAGAAACAACAGGAGGTGGTCGTTCACAAATACGTTGAGGATCATGGCCCCTTGCAATGCCGAAATCCACCAGGCCCCCAAAAACAACAGGCGATGGTCGAAATCCACCAGGCGCCCAGAAACAAGAGGCGGTGGTCGTTCACAAATTTGTTGGCCACCAGTCGCCCAGAAACAAAGGCGGAGGTCGTTCACAAAATCGTTGGCCACCAGGCGCCCAGAAACAAGAGGCGGTGGTCGTTCACAAAAAAGTTAGCCACCAGGCGCCCAGAAACAACAGGCGAGGTTCGTTCACAAAATCGTTAGGCACCAGGCGCCCAGAAACAACAGGAGGTGGTCGTTCACAAAAACGTTGGTGATCATGGCCCCTTGCAATGCCGAAATCCACCAGGCGCCCAGGAAACAAGAGGCGGTGGTCGTTCACAAAATCGTTAGCCACCAGGCCCCCAAAAACAACAGGCGATGGTCGTTCACAAAATCGTTAGGCACCAGGCGCCCAGAAACAACAGGCGATATTCGTTCACAAAATCGTTATGCACCAGGCGCCCAGAAACAACAGGAGGTGGTCGTTCACAAAAACGTTGGAGATCATGGCCCCTTGCAATGCCGAAATCCACCAGGCGCCCAGAAACAAGAGGCGCTGGTCGCTCACAAAATTGTTGGCCACCAGTCGCCCAGAAACAACAGGCGGTGGTCGTTCACAAAATCGTTGGCCACCAGGCGCCCAGAAACAACAGGAGGTGGTCGTTCACAAAAACGTTGGAGATCATGGCCCCTTGCAATGCCGAAATCCACCAGGCGCCCAGAAACAAGAGGCGGTGGTCGTTCACAAAATCGTTAGCCACCAGGCGCCCAAAAACAACAGGCGATGGTCGTTCACAAAATCTTTGACCACCAGGCGGCCAGAAACAACAGGAGGTGGTTGTTCACAAAATCGTTGGCGACCAGGCGCCCAGAAACAACAGGCGATGGTCGGTCACAAAAACGTTGGCCACCAGGCGCCCAGAAACAACAGGCGGTGGTCATTCACAAATCGTTGGCCACCAGGCGCCCAGAAACAACAGGCGATGGTCGTTCACAAAAACGTTGGAGATCATGGCCCCTTGCAATGCCGAAATCCACCAGGCGCCCAGGAAACAAGAGGCGGTGGTCGTTCACAAAATCGTTAGCCACCAGGCACCCAAAAACATCAGGCGATGGTCGTTCACAAAATCGTTAGGCACCAGGCGCCCAAAAACAACAGGCGATGGTCGGTCACAAAAAAGTTGGCCACCAGGCGCCAGAAACAACAGGCGGTGGTCATTCACAAAATCGTTGGCCACCAGGCGCCCAGAAACAACAGGCGATGGTCGTTCACAAAATCGTTAGGCACCAGGCGCCCAAAAACAACAGGCGATGGTCGTTCACAAAATCGTTAGGCACCAGGCGCCCAAAAACAACAGGCGATGGTCGGTCACAAAAAAGTTGGCCACCAGGCGCCCAGAAACAACAGGCGGTGGTCATTCACAAAATCGTTGGCCACCAGGCGCCCAGAAACAACAGGCGATGGTCGTTCACAAAAACGTTGGAGATCATGGCCCCTTGCAATGCCGAAATCCACCAGTCGCCCAGAAACAACAGGCGGTGGTCGTTCACAATATCGTTGGCCACCAGGCGTCCAGAAACAACAGGCGATGGTCATTCACAAAATCGTTGGCCACCAGAAACAAGAGGCGGTGGTCGTTCACAAAATCGTTAGCCACCAGGCGCCCAAAAATAACAGGCGATGGTCGTTCACAAAAAAGTTGACCACCAGAGAACTAAAAGTACCCGAGTACCAAAAGTACCCGAGTTTGGTACCGGGTACTTTTTGTAACGATTAATCGGAACCGGTTACTTTTTGCAACGATTAATCGGTACCGGTTACTTTTGGTACCGGGTACTTTTTGTAACGCTTAATCTGTACCGGTTACTTTTGGTACCGGGTACTTTTTGTAACGATTAATCAGTACCGCTTACTTTTGGTACCGAGTACTTTTTGTAGGCGCCCAGAGACAACAGGCGGTGGTCGTTCACAAAAAAGTTGGCCACCAGGCGCCCAGAAACAACAGGCGATGGTCGTTCACAAAAAAGTTGGCCACCAGGCGCCCAGAAACAAGAGGCGATGGTCGTTCACAAAAAAGTTGGCCACCAGGCGCCCAGAAACAACAGGCGGTGGTCGTTCACAAAATCGTTGGCCACCAGGCGCCCAGAAACAACAGGCGATGGTCGTTCACAAAATCGTTAGGCACCAGGCGCCCAGAAACAGCAGGAGGTGGTCGTTCACAAATACGTTGGAGATCATGGCCCCTTGCAATGCCGAAATCCACCAGGCGCCCAAAAACAACAGGCGATGATTGTTCACAAAAAAGTTAGCCACCAGGCGCCCAGAAACAACAGGCGATGGTCGTTCACAAAATCGTTAGGCACCAGGCGCCCAGAAACAACAGCAGGTGGTCGTTCACAAAAATGTTGGAGATCATGGCCCCTTGCAATGCCGAAATCCACCAGGCGCCCAGAAACAAGAGGCGGTGGTCGTTCACAAAATTGTTGGCCACCAGTCGCCCAGAAACAACAGGCGGTGGTCGTTCACAATATCGTTGGCCACCAGGCGCCTAGAAACAACAGGCGATGGTCGTTCACAAAATCGTTGGCCACCAGAAACAAGAGGCGGTGGTCGTTCACAAAATCGTTAGCCACCAGGCGCCCAAAAACAACAGGCGATGGTCGTTCACAAAATCGTTAGCCACCAGGCGCCCAAAAACAACAGGCGATGGTCGTTCACAAAAAAGTTGGCCACCAGGCGCCCAGAAACAACAGGCGATGGTCGTTCACAAATTCGTTAGGCACCAGGCGCCCAGAAACAACAGGAGGTGGTCGCTCACAAAAACGTTGGAGATCATGGCCCCTTGCAATGCCGAAATCCACCAGGCGCCTAGAAACAAGAGGCGGTGATCGTTCACAAAATTGTTGGCCACCAGTCGCCCAGAAACAACAGGCGGTGGTCGTTCACAAAATCGTTGGCCACCTGGCTACCAGAAACAACAGGCGATGGTCGTTCATAAAATCGTTGGCCTCCAGGCGCCCAGAAAGAAGAGGCGGTGGTCGTTTACAAATCGTTGGCCACCAGTCGCCCAGAAACAACAGGCGATGGTAGTTCACAAAAAAGTTGGCCACCAGGCGCGCAGAAACAACAGGCGATGGTCGTTCACAAAATCGTTAGGCACCAGGCGCCCAGAAACAACAGGAGGTGGTCGTTCACAAATACGTTGGAGATTATGGCCCCTTGCAATGCCGAAATCCACCAGGTGCCCAAAAACAACAGGCGATGGTCGTTCACAAAAAAGTTGGCCACCAGGCGCCCAGAAACAACAGGCGATGGTCGAAATCCACCAGGCGCCCAGAAACAAGAGGCGGTGGTCGTTCACAAAATCGTTGGCCACCAGGCGCCCAAAAACAACAGGCGATGGTCGTTCACAAAATCGTTGGCCACCAGGCGCCCAGAAACAAGAGCAGGTGGTCGTTCACAAAAACGTTGGAGATCATGGCCCCTTGCAATGCCGTAATCCACCAGGCGCCCAAAAACAACAGGCGATGATTGTTCACAAAAAAGTTCGCCACCAGGCGCCCAGAAACAAGAGGCGGTGGTCGTTCACAAAATCGTTGGCCACCAGGCGCCCAGAAACAACAGGCGATGGTCGTTCACAAAATCGTTGGCCACCAGGCGCCCAGAAACAAGAGCAGGTGGTTCGTTCACAAAACGTTGGGGATCATGGCCCCTTGCAATGCCGTAATCCACCAGGTGCCCAAAAACAACAGGCGATGGTCGTTCACAAAAAAGTTGGCCACCAGGCGCCCAGAAACAACAGGCGATGGTCGAAATCCACCAGGCGCCCAGAAACAAGAGGCGGTGGTCGTTCACAAAATCGTTGGCCACTAGGCGCCCAGAAACAACAGGCGATGGTCGTTCACAAAATCGTTGGCCACCAGGCGCCCAGAAACAAGAGCAGGTGGTCGTTCACAAAAACGTTGGAGATCATGGCCCCTTGCAATGCCGTAATCCACCAGGCGCCCAAAAACAACAGGCGATGGTCGTTCACAAAAAAGTTGGCCACCAGGCGCCCAGAAACAACAGGCGATGGTCGAAATCCACCAGGCGCCCAGAAACAAGAGGCGGTGGTGGTTCACAAAAAAGTTGGCCACCAGGCGCCCAGAAACAACTGGCGATGGTCGAAATCCACCAGGCGCCCAGAAACAAGAGGCGGTGGTCGTTCACAAAATCGTTGGCCACCAGGCGCCTAGAAACAACAGGCGATGGTCATTCACAAAATCGTTGGCCACCAGAAACAAGAGGCGGTGGTCGTTCACAAAATCGTTAGCCACAAGGCGCCCAAAAACAACAGGCGATGGTCGTTCACAAAATCGTTAGCCACCAGGCGCCCAAAAACAACAGGCGATGGTCGTTCACAAAAAGTTGGCCACCAGGCGCCCAGAAACAACAGGCGATGGTCGTTCACAAAATCGTTGGCCACCAGGCGCCCAGAAACAGCAGGAGGTGGTCGTTCACAAATACGTTGGAGATCATGGCCCCTTGCAATGCCGTAATCCACCAGGCGCCCAAAACAACAGGCGATGATTGTTCACAAAAAGTTAGCCACCAGGCGCCCAGAAACAACAGGCGATGGTCGTTCACAAAATCGTTAGGCACCAGGCGCCCAGAAACAACAGCAGGTGGTCGTTCACAAAAACGTTGGAGATCATGGCCCCTTGCAATGCCGAAATCCACCAGGCGCCCAGAAACAAGAGGCGGTGGTCGTTCACAAAATTGTTGGCCACCAGTCGCCCAGAAACAACAGGCGGTGGTCGTTCACAATATCGTTGGCCACCAGGCGCCCAGAAACAACAGGCGATGGTCGTTCACAAAATCGTTGGCCACCAGAAACAAGAGGCGGTGGTCGTTCACAAAATCGTTAGCCATCAGGCGCCCAAAAACAACAGGCGATGGTCGCTCACAAAAAAGTTGACCACCAGGGAACTAAAAGTACCCGAGTACCAAAAGTACCCGAGTTTGGTACCGGGTACCTGGTACCTACGTGGGTACTTTGGTATTTTGGTACTTGGGTAGTTGGGTACTTTGGATACTTGGGTACTTTTAGTAACGATTACCCGAGAACTAAAAGTGCCCGAGGTTGGTACCGGGTACTTTTTGTAACGATTAATCGGAACCGGTTACTTTTTGCAACGATTAATCGGTACCGGTAACTTTTGGTACCGGGTACTTTTTGTAACGATTAATCGGTACCGGTTACTTGTGGTACCGGGTACTTTTTGAAACGATTAATCGGTACCGGTTACTTTTGGTACCGGGTACTTTTTGTAACGATTAATCGGTACCGGTTAATTTTTGTAACGATTAATCTGTACCTGTTACTTTTGGTACCGAGTACTATTTGTAGGCGCCCAGAGACAACAGGCGGTGGTCGTTCACAAAATCGTTGGCCACCAGGCGCCCAGAAACAACAGGAGGTGGTTGTTCACAAAATCGTTGCCCATCATGGCCCCTTGAAAAGCCGAATTCCACCAGTCGCCCAGAAACAACAGGCGGTGGTCGTTCACAATATCGTTGGCCACCAGGCGTCCAGAAACAACAGGCGATGGTCATTCACAAAATCGTTGGCCACCAGAAACAAGAGGCGGTGGTCGTTCACAAAATCGTTAGCCACCAGGCGCCCAAAAATAACAGGCGATGGTCGTTCACAAAAAAGTTGACCACCAGAGAACTAAAAGTACCCGAGTACCAAAAGTACCCGAGTTTGGTACCGGGTACTTTTTGTAACGATTAATCGGAACCGGTTACTTTTTGCAACGATTAATCGGTACCGGTTACTTTTGGTACCGGGTACTTTTTGTAACGCTTAATCTGTACCGGTTACTTTTGGTACCGGGTACTTTTGTAACGATTAATCAGTACCGCTTACTTTTGGTACCGAGTACTTTTTGTAGGCGCCCAGAGACAACAGGCGGTGGTCGTTCACAAAAAAGTTGGCCACCAGGCGCCCAGAAACAACAGGCGATGGTCGTTCACAAAAAAGTTGGCCACCAGGCGCCCAGAAACAAGAGGCGATGGTCGTTCACAAAAAAGTTGGCCACCAGGCGCCCAGAAACAACAGGCGGTGGTCGTTCACAAAATCGTTGGCCACCAGGCGCCCAGAAACAACAGGCGATGGTCGTTCACAAAATCGTTAGGCACCAGGCGCCCAGAAACAGCAGGAGGTGGTCGTTCACAAATACGTTGGAGATCATGGCCCCTTGCAATGCCGAAATCCACCAGGCGCCCAAAAACAACAGGCGATGATTGTTCACAAAAAAGTTAGCCACCAGGCGCCCAGAAACAACAGGCGATGGTCGTTCACAAAATCGTTAGGCACCAGGCGCCCAGAAACAACAGCAGGTGGTCGTTCACAAAAATGTTGGAGATCATGGCCCCTTGCAATGCCGAAATCCACCAGGCGCCCAGAAACAAGAGGCGGTGGTCGTTCACAAAATTGTTGGCCACCAGTCGCCCAGAACAACAGGCGGTGGTCGTTCACAATATCGTTGGCCACCAGGCGCCTAGAAACAACAGGCGATGGTCGTTCACAAAATCGTTGGCCACCAGAAACAAGAGGCGGTGGTCGTTCACAAAATCGTTAGCCACCAGGCGCCCAAAAACAACAGGCGATGGTCGTTCACAAAATCGTTAGCCACCAGGCGCCCAAAACAACAGGCGATGGTCGTTCACAAAAAAGTTGGCCACCAGGCGCCCAGAAACAACAGGCGATGGTCGTTCACAAATTCGTTAGGCACCAGGCGCCCAGAAACAACAGGAGGTGGTCGCTCACAAAAACGTTGGAGATCATGGCCCCTTGCAATGCCGAAATCCACCAGGCGCCTAGAAACAAGAGGCGGTGATCGTTCACAAAATTGTTGGCCACCAGTCGCCCAGAAACAACAGGCGGTGGTCGTTCACAAAATCGTTGGCCACCTGGCTACCAGAAACAACAGGCGATGGTCGTTCATAAAATCGTTGGCCTCCAGGCGCCCAGAAAGAAGAGGCGGTGGTCGTTTACAAAATCGTTGGCCACCAGTCGCCCAGAAACAACAGGCGATGGTAGTTCACAAAAAAGTTGGCCACCAGGCGCGCAGAAACAACAGGCGATGGTCGTTCACAAAATCGTTAGGCACCAGGCGCCCAGAAACAACAGGAGGTGGTCGTTCACAAATACGTTGGAGATTATGGCCCCTTGCAATGCCGAAATCCACCAGGTGCCCAAAAACAACAGGCGATGGTCGTTCACAAAAAAGTTGGCCACCAGGCGCCCAGAAACAACAGGCGATGGTCGAAATCCACCAGGCGCCCAGAAACAAGAGGCGGTGGTCGTTCACAAAATCGTTGGCCACCAGGCGCCCAAAAACAACAGGCGATGGTCGTTCACAAAATCGTTGGCCACCAGGCGCCCAGAAACAAGAGCAGGTGGTCGTTCACAAAAACGTTGGAGATCATGGCCCCTTGCAATGCCGTAATCCACCAGGCGCCCAAAAACAACAGGCGATGATTGTTCACAAAAAAGTTAGCCACCAGGCGCCCAGAAACAAGAGGCGGTGGTCGTTCACAAAATCGTTGGCCACCAGGCGCCCAGAAACAACAGGCGATGGTCGTTCACAAAATCGTTGGCCACCAGGCGCCCAGAAACAAGAGCAGGTGGTCGTTCACAAAAACGTTGGGGATCATGGCCCCTTGCAATGCCGTAATCCACCAGGTGCCCAAAAACAACAGGCGATGGTCGTTCACAAAAAAGTTGGCCACCAGGCGCCCAGAAACAACAGGCGATGGTCGAAATCCACCAGGCGCCCAGAAACAAGAGGCGGTGGTCGTTCACAAAATCGTTGGCCACTAGGCGCCCAGAAACAACAGGCGATGGTCGTTCACAAAATCGTTGGCCACCAGGCGCCCAGAAACAAGAGCAGGTGGTCGTTCACAAAAACGTTGGAGATCATGGCCCCTTGCAATGCCGTAATCCACCAGGCGCCCAAAACAACAGGCGATGGTCGTTCACAAAAAAGTTGGCCACCAGGCGCCCAGAAACAACAGGCGATGGTCGAAATCCACCAGGCGCCCAGAAACAAGAGGCGGTGGTGGTTCACAAAAAAGTTGGCCACCAGGCGCCCAGAAACAACTGGCGATGGTCGAAATCCACCAGGCGCCCAGAAACAAGAGGCGGTGGTCGTTCACAAAATCGTTGGCCACCAGGCGCCTAGAAACAACAGGCGATGGTCATTCACAAAATCGTTGGCCACCAGAAACAAGAGGCGGTGGTCGTTCACAAAATCGTTAGCCACAAGGCGCCCAAAAACAACAGGCGATGGTCGTTCACAAAATCGTTAGCCACCAGGCGCCCAAAAACAACAGGCGATGGTCGTTCACAAAAAAGTTGGCCACCAGGCGCCCAGAAACAATAGGCGATGGTCGTTCACAAAATCGTTGGCCACCAGGCGCCCAGAAACAGCAGGAGGTGGTCGTTCACAAATACGTTGGAGATCATGGCCCCTTGCAATGCCGTAATCCACCAGGCGCCCAAAAACAACAGGCGATGATTGTTCACAAAAAAGTTAGCCACCAGGCGCCCAGAAACAACAGGCGATGGTCGTTCACAAAATCGTTAGGCACCAGGCGCCCAGAAACAACAGCAGGTGGTCGTTCACAAAAACGTTGGAGATCATGGCCCCTTGCAATGCCGAAATCCACCAGGCGCCCAGAAACAAGAGGCGGTGGTCGTTCACAAAATTGTTGGCCACCAGTCGCCCAGAAACAACAGGCGGTGGTCGTTCACAATATCGTTGGCCACCAGGCGCCCAGAAACAACAGGCGATGGTCGTTCACAAAATCGTTGGCCACCAGAAACAAGAGGCGGTGGTCGTTCACAAAATCGTTAGCCATCAGGCGCCCAAAAACAACAGGCGATGGTTCGCTCACAAAAAGTTGACCACCAGGGAACTAAAAGTACCCGAGTACCAAAAGTACCCGAGTTTGGTACCGGGTACCTGGTACCTACGTGGGTACTTTGGTATTTTGGTACTTGGGTAGTTGGGTACTTTGGATACTTGGGTACTTTTAGTAACGATTACCCGAGAACTAAAAGTGCCCGAGGTTGGTACCGGGTACTTTTTGTAACGATTAATCGGAACCGGTTACTTTTTGCAACGATTAATCGGTACCGGTAACTTTTGGTACCGGGTACTTTTTGTAACGATTAATCGGTACCGGTTACTTGTGGTACCGGGTACTTTTTGAAACGATTAATCGGTACCGGTTACTTTTGGTACCGGGTACTTTTTGTAACGATTAATCGGTACCGGTTAATTTTTGTAACGATTAATCTGTACCTGTTACTTTTGGTACCGAGTACTATTTGTAGGCGCCCAGAGACAACAGGCGGTGGTCGTTCACAAAATCGTTGGCCACCAGGCGCCCAGAAACAACAGGAGGTGGTTGTTCACAAAATCGTTGCCCATCATGGCCCCTTGAAAAGCCGAATTCCACCAGGCGCCCAGAAACAAGAGGCGGTGATCGTTCACAAAATTGTTGGCCACCAGTCGCCCAGAAACAACAGGCGATGGTCGTTCACAAAATCGTTAGGCACCAGGCGCCCAGAAACAGCAGGAGGTGGTCGTTCACAAATACGTTGGAGATCATGGCCCCTTGCAATGCCGAAATCCACCAGGCGCCCAAAAACAACAGGCGATGGTTGTTCACAAAAAAGTTAGCCACCAGGCGCCCAGAAACAACAGGCGATGGTCGTTCACAAAATCGTTAGGCACCAGGCGCCCAGAAACAACAGGAGGTGGTCGTTCACAAAAACGTTGGAGATCATGGCCCCTTGCAATGCCGAAATCCACCAGGCGCCCAGAAACAAGAGGCGGTGGTCGTTCACAAAATTGTTGGCCACCAGTCGCCCAGAAACAACAGGCGGTGGTCGTTCACAATATCGTTGGCGGAACAGATGCACTTTACGACCCCCCCTCCAAAAAAAAAAAACCAAAAATACCCCCAAAAATTACTAATTTTGAGTATCAAAAACCCGAAATAACTCGGTGTGATCTGCCCCCATTTGGGAGAAAATGGGGGTCAAAGTTCAAAATTGGGGCCGCCCCCAAATCCACAAATGTTATTCAATCTGAAACATATAGATATCGAAAGAAAGGTAATTGAACTGAAAAAAATTATAAAATGTTTTTTTCAATAATTTTTTTCTTCAAAATTAGTATTATTAACTATATGTTTAGTATACATTTCCTAAAAGCTGGTTCAATTTCCTTTAAATTGATATATATATATTGTTATATTTATATATAGAATGTATATATATTTATAAAAAAACATAACATTACTCCAGATCTGAATCTGCTTCCTTTCTACATGAACGTGTTTTAACTCATGACGGTTGGTGTCCGAGCTATAAAAAAGTGATACATATCTAAGGAACAAACCATTACCAAATCAGCTCTGGAGTAATGTTATGTTTTTTTTTATAAATATATATACATTCTATATATTAATATAACAATATATATATATCAATTTAAAGGAAATTGACCAGCTTTTAGGAAATGTATACTAAACATATAGTTAATAATACTAATTTTGAAGAAAAAAATTATTGAAAAAAACATTTTATAATTTTTTTCAGTTTTTGTCAAATTTTTTGTTAAAAGTTTATAATTTTGAAAAAACTTTAAATGCAGTTTTATAGAGAATTCAATTACCTTTCTTTCGATATCTATATGTTTCAGATTAAATAACATTGGTGGATTTGGGGGCGGCCCCAATTTTGAACTTTGACCCCCATTTTCTCCCAAATGGGGGCAGATCACATCGAGTTATTTCGGGTTTTTGATACTCAAAATTAGTAATTTTTGGGGGTATTTTTGGTTTTTTTTTGGAGGGGGGGTCGTAAAGTGCTTTTGTTCCCAGAAAAGTTATAACGCTTCGATTCAGATTTGAACTTGGACCAATTTCAGTATATATGCATTTGAGCAATAGTAAAAAAATGGTGAGAGTAGAACCCATAAAAAAATCAAAATATCCGAACTGCGAACCGAGCTTTTGAAATTGTGAGAGTCGCCATTTTCCGACTATATACCAGTGGACCCCTCGTAGAAATTAAAAAAAAAATCGGTAAAACATTTATCACCGTATATTTTTGTAATTTGTACGTTTAAAATTTGTACTTGAACTTGTACATTTGATCCATACGATAACTTTAGGTCCATCGTTTTCTGTGATCTATGTGCCAGTGGAACCCACGAAAATAATTTAAGAAAATCGGTAAAACAGGTTTCACCCGTTTATTTTTGTTATTTGTACTTTTGAAATTTAGTCTTATAAGTGTAGTCTTGACATTTTGTGTGCGTAGCAGAGGGCGGATTTATCCTTTGCTGAGATTCTCCATTTTCCGTCTATGTACCAGTAGAAAATTTAAAAAAATCGGTTTAATCGGTTTCTCACCGTGTATTTTGACATTTTGTGGGTGTGTGAAAGGCCGGCTCCATACTTTTCAGTGGTCTGCTGGTGCCAGTAGAACTAAATCATTCTGATATGCACGGTATTTCATTAAATTCGAAAAGCATAGCAAATGATACTAAAAATCATAGTAGACGTACATATATACATATGTATATTTCACAGCCAAAATGGGTCGATTTTCTTGTACCTTATATCGTTGGTATATATCGATGACCTTGTCTTCAGGAGAAATTTGAGAAATTTTGAATTTCTTCCAGGCGTTTGGGGTTAAAATATTTCCTATATCGAAAGAGCTCGTTAGAGACTTTAAAGTTTTCGTCATATACAATTTGAGTCTATTAGCTCAGGGACGCAGGTTCAAATCCCCATTCAACTATTTTTTTTGCGCTATTCGAAAAAAATCAAAATCTACAAAGTTTGCATTTAATTTTGTACTAAAACCATTTTGACAGTTTGCAATAAATATGCCTGTACCCAACGAAAAAAAAAAAACAAAAATCGAAAAGTGTCCAAACCGGGCTACTTTTGAAATTTGTAGGTGTGGCAGTTCGCCACATTTGTATTTTCAAAATCTAATCGGTTTCACACAGTGGTGGTACAGTAGACCGAATGCCGATATAACGAATGTCCAGTATAACGAACACTTTTTTCTAGTCCATTGATGACTCTAAATAACGGTTCATAAATTAGGTATTCTATATAACGAATTCTGGTACAAAAAAAATATTTGTTTTCGAAAAATAAATAATTTTTCATGTTTGTAATTTTTCCCGTTTTTCGTTAATAAATGAATTAGTATAATACGAATATAGTTTAACTGGCTACTATGGTAATATTTATGATACGAAATATGTATTTCTATATAACGTATAATCCCGGACATTATATCATTCGTTATACTGGACCACCACAGTATATTTTTGAAATTTTTTGGGCGTGTCAAAAGCCGGGTCCATCATTTTCTGTGGTCTATGTGCTAGTGAACCCACGTAGAAAATTAAAAAAAAAAATCGGTCTCTTCGTTTTCACCCCTTGTGTTTTTAAAAAAGGCGTGTCCATAATTTTCTGCGGATCGCCATTTTCTGTCTACTTGTCAGTGAAGAAAATTTTAAAAATAATCGGTCTCTTCGGATTCATCCCGTGTTATTAAAACTTTTACTTTCAACATTTTCAGTTGTACGTCTATTTTTCAAATTTTTGGGGCGTGTTAGAGGGAGGGTCCGTAATTTCCTATGGTCCTCCATTTTCCGACTTTGTGCCAGTGTAACCCACGCAGATACATACAAATGTACTTGTACTGGGGATGGCAGATATCTTCTCAAATACAATGAATTGCTAATTATACCCCTTCGCAGCGGTCATATAGCATTTAGAGCAAACACTGAAGGTCCACTTTGCAGTGGAAAAGTAGAACTATTTTGTAAAAAAAATTAGTTAAATTGGTTCAGCAATTTTTAAATTATATGTTTGTTATTTGGTTTACAATTTTCTCTTAATATACCGTTTAAAAGGATATGTGGCGTTAGCTTTGTTTAGGGTATAGGGAAATGTCATTTGATACTGTCTTCGGCTTACATTATTTGAAACTCCTATTTCTTTTAGGCGTTTTATGATAAATTAATATTAAATTATATCGATAAATCGGAAAAAAGGTTCAATATCTCAACATCAAAATTTCCTCTATAAATTAAAGTCTTACAATACCGCCTCGGTAGATATGTATGCCTCATATGCAAAAATTTGGGAATGTAGGTTCAAATCCCAGCTCAATTGTTTTTTTTTTTTTTTTTTAATTTAAAACATTTTCAGTTTTTTGGTTTCAGTAACAATATTGCGAATTCGCAAGAAAAATTGAATACTAAAAATTTTAATTTTTCTTTCTACTAACATTTTCGATTTGATGTAAGAAATATAGTGGAAAAAAAAGTAAAGTTTCCTGTAGCAGCAGAAAGGCTCTTAATTGTATGTATTCGCCAGAACATCCACATAAGAATTTGAAAAAAAAAAATCATCGAAAAGTTTCCAAAAAATAACTTTTAAAATTCGTAGATGTCGGGCGAGCTAATACTTTTTTTTTTCCACCAATATTCAAACCCACATACCAAATTTTAAAATAGCTGTTGTTGAATTTTAAACCAAATTTTTGGCAAAAGATATACTGAAGAGCAAAAAACACAACTGCCGTATTTTCAAAAACTTTTCATACTGCTGAGTACGTTTTAGTTGTTCTAGTCATCAAATATCTATAAAACTTATACTACAATTGTAGTTTTGTGATTTCATTCATATTTTCAAAATTAGAATGTGCCAAAAAAACAAAATTTTGTATGCAAAATGATTTCAAAAAATCGTAGCAAATCCGAGTTTGAGCGAAAAAA
>JAFDUT010000127.1:0-57913 GCA_017309665.1 Coelopa frigida | reverse complement strand
ATCCCTAAGGATTCGGATCAATACTCGGAAACTACCCCATTTAATTATTCCAACTTTTAAATGAAATTGATTTGAAGTATTGTAATAATAATTAAAATTGATACTATGTAAAATTTAAAGTCCTTGACATTATGTCGTTACTAAACTGGAACTCCTTCTTTTTAAATTTATAAAATTGAAAATTTCCTTAATAATCATATGATTCCGGTAAAATAAAACGTATATTCAGAGTCATAATTCTAAATTAGATTCGCAAATTTTGTTTACACTGGTTTTCAGATCGGTTTTATATGCAGATCGGTTTTTTTATAATAATCCTTCAGTGATAATTTATTTTCAATCAAGTATATTGAATTAATGTTAATTGTTATTTTTACGATCACAATTATCAATCAAAATCAGATCGTTATTTTTGCAATCAAGATAATCGATTAAAATTTGATTGATATTTTTCAATCAGAAATAAAGATTAAATTTTGATCGTTACTTATTTGATCAGAAATATCGATCAATTTTTGATCGTTATTTTTTCAATTGAATATATAGATCATAGTTTGAACGTTATTTTTTCGATCAGAAATCTCGATCAAATTTTAATCGTTTCTTTTCCGATCGGAAAATCGGTCAATTATTCGTTTTGTTTGTTGAAAAAGAGATTTTTTTTATGAATGATTTTTTATGAATTCATTAAATTTGCATTCATGAATTTAATATCATATTAATTTTTCTATTTTTCAACATTGAAAATATAACGATAAAATTTCGATTGATATTTCTGATCGAAAATATAAATCAAATTTTGATCGATTTCTTTGATATTTTGATAGATTTCTTTGAAAATATAGATATCGTTAAAATCATGAAATGTGAAATCACTCCATATACTGTTGGTATTCACGCCTGGATTGTAGAACTCAATTTAGCAACATTTCAAGTGTGATATTTTACATCAAAAATTTGAAAAAACAATTATTTTCTCTGAAATATTATTTTTCGAAAAACAATGTGAAAACAACTCTTGATAGAATATTATTGTGAAATGTGAAATTTATGACCCAAACGAGAACATTTACGTTTTGCCTACCTGTGTATTGACCGTTCGACTTACAGTGATATCCATGATATGTCCAGGCATTCAGGAACTGTTCGTTAAGAACTCTAGCGATTCCTGTTAATGCGACAAACAACTTTTAAGCTTTTCTGGCACTTCGCGCCGTGAAACATGCACACGTCTCCAGGGTTGTCCATGTTTTTTTGTTTGTTTTTTTTTTTTTATATGAGCAAAAACACAAACCAAATTTACTTTTTCGTCTCCATTCGTAGATCGTTGTAAACAAACAAGCAGAGACACAACCCGAATGAATATTTGTACACTTTTGTCTCAGAAACATGGACGGTGTTGCGGCATTAGACTATCTCTTTCTCACACATATTCTCTGAGTATAATGAAAAATGAGATGCGACAATCAAAGTTCTTCAACATTTTACTTGCATCATATGCTTTGCAAATGTGACAAATATTCAATTTGTAGGAAGAGGGGGGGGAAAGAGTAGGAGAAAGGTAGAAAGGAGCATTGAGAAGGAGGATATAAGTTATAACAAGTTGGAAGGATGGATGTATACGAAGTAGGCAGGATCCAATGGATGACGTAGGCGAGAGAGAGAGATTGGAGAAAGATCTGAAGTTGAAAATTCCAAGAAAAAGGCAGCCTCGTTCTAAATGTTCAAATATGTTATGTAATAAAACTTAAAATTTGAAATAGATTTTAAAGCAATTAAAAAAAGTGAGCAATATATAAGTAA
This sequence comes from Coelopa frigida, assembly GCA_017309665.1. Taxonomy (NCBI): domain Eukaryota; kingdom Metazoa; phylum Arthropoda; class Insecta; order Diptera; family Coelopidae; genus Coelopa; species Coelopa frigida. The sequence continues at coordinate 56,110 of JAFDUT010000127.1, read as the reverse complement.
AGTAAAACATGGCGGTCGGTCAATAATGGTGTGGGGTAAGATACAGTTCATTTAAAAATTAAAATTATTTAACTGGTTCCCTCACTGGAAGAAAATATGTTGCTCCATCTTCGAGAAAAAATGGCAGCAACAGCATATTTCAACATGACAATGACCGAAGCACACCAGCCGCTTAGGTTCGGGGTTATTTAAGTGACAATGGTGTTGAGGTTTGGATTGGCCAGCGCAGTCCCCCGATCTCAACCCCATAGAAAATCTATGGGAGCTTCTAGATCGGGAAGTCAGAAGAAACCCCTTCAAATTTAAAGGAATTAGAACTCATAATACGAGATGAATGGAAGAAGATTTCAGTGGCACATTTGAGAAAGTTAGTAGATTCCATGCCATCAAGATTACATGCAGTAATCAAAAATAATGGGTTTGCGACCAATATTAACTTTAATTCAATATTTTATTACAATCGAAATAAAAACGTTAATTTATATGAAGTTGCATTTTTATTCGCTCGCACAAAAAGGAACTATTTTCACTAAATTGCAAAGAACTATGATTGCACTTGAGTAAACTCAACCAAGTTATGTTTTTTTTTTATTGACACCAATTGCTAATAAAAAAACCAAAAGAGAGCCGAAGAAATTACCGTTATCAGAAAAGAGAGTTGATCGAAGATCATAAGTCCCTGCGTTGCATTTTTAATGCGAAGAAACGAAGAAATACCGTTATCAGAAAAGAGAGTTGATCGAAGATCATAAGTCCCTGCGTTGCATTTTTAATGCTCGGTACTGTATATCATATATTATCAGCGTCACCTACTGAGTCGATGTAGCAATGTAGCATGTCCGTCTGTCTGTCGCGCAGGTTTGAGAGTAAGGGAAAAATTTTGAGAATCTGCTTCATTTGATTGGAAATTAAAAAATAAAAGTGAGTGTTTTCTGACCAGAAAAAAAAAATTAAATAAATTTAATGTATATTCCGACGATTTGTTGTTCATCGCAACTCCGCTGCGGAAGTACTGAATTTTATTTTTCAAAATCAACCAATCAAAATTTGAAAAAAATTGAGGAGAGAAATTAAATATCAAGCCGGAGATACACTTCACAATTTTTCTACTTCACTCGCTTCAAAATAATATAAATTCTTAAATTTGTAAACAGAAAAAACATAAAGTTCAGAAAACAGTACCAAAATAGTAAAAAATTACGCTCCAAAAAAATTTTAAGCTGTAGAAATAATTTTCACTGCGCATCGAAAAATGAAACTAGAAATTGTTTCTTCTGTTTTGGAACAGGCTATAATAAGATATTTGTGTTGTAAAAATGACCGAAAACATCGGACACACCCACCTCCCATATAAAGCAAAAGTTCAATATGCGATATCTGGTGAACTATGATTAATATCGAGATGAAATTTTGTGTGTGATCATGTACCACTGGTTAAGAGAATTCGTTGTAAATGTCAAACAGTCCATCCTGTAGCAACCGGTTGTAGTTGGGTTAGGCAAATATAGCAAAAAATATTGTAATTAGCAGAAAACCAGATTTGGGCACTGTGATTAAGAAATTTATCGCAACCAAAGTGACGTTGTGCATGAAAGATAAATGGAAGAAACTACAGACAGAATGCTTGCGTACGTCGATGATATCTACATCATAGGGCGAACAAGACAGCAGTGATAACGCAGCCTGAGAAGGAGTCACGATGTATCTATAGATCTAGTGGTTAACGAGAACGAGACCTGCTACCAACAACAAAACGCTGCGAAACGACCAGCAAGTCGAAATTTACTCCTACAAATTCAAACTTTTAACGGACTTCGTCTACTTGGGAACGAGTATTAATGTCAGAAATAATGTCACCCTGGAAATCGTTGAAGAATAACTCTTCCCAACCGGAGTTACTTCGGACTCAGAAGGCAATTGAGAACCATAGTCCTTTCCCGATGGACAAATATAACGCTTTTAAAGATCTTCATCATACCCATCTTTTGGTAGGTATGTACGCATTGTGTCGGTATGTAAGAAGGAAGAAAGGTTTAGTGGAAAGGGGATTGAGTGAATCATAGGAATTCATATTTTCTTCCTAGAAATCTACCTACCGGACGGCTGAGGACCTGAACGATTCACTAGTCTCACTAGTAATTACTTACTAAAACTCAACCTAAACACACTCCACATTCCTGTTAAGGCATTCCTTCGCAGGGTTTCATGTTTCAGTCTAATTTAGACTCTTTTCCGTGCTTGCAGTAGCTGCTATAAGAGCAAATTCGCTTTGTCTATGCATTTTTTCAGCTTTTATAACGCGTTATACGAATATCTTCGTATTCGTAAACAGAGATAGAAATCAGTGCTCTCGATTTCAGCTCGAACTTTTGAACCTGTCCGAACGCTCGAGCCCTATATGTCCGAGCGCTCGGACCTTGTCCGAACATGTTCGGACTTTTGACCATGTTCGGACAAAACATGGCAGGCCGCGAAAGTGGTTTTTTCGCGACCTGCCACTTCCTAGCTTCCGATCAACGCACGAATTCATTTTAAATTTTGAAAAAATTCGGCTTACGGTGGACTTGTTTACACCGAATATACGCCCAACATCAACATCGTATTATCGTTACGTTGCATTTTTATTGCTCGCACAAAAAAGGAACTATTTTCACTAAATTGCAAAGAAATATGATTGCATTTGAGTAAACTCAACCAAGTTATGTTTTTGTTTTTATTGCACCACATGCTAATAAAAAAACCAAAGAGAGCCGAAGAAATTACCGTTATCAGAAAAGAGAGTTAATCGAAGATCATAAGTCCCTGCTTTGCATTTTTAATGCTCGCTACTGTAAATGCTTTATGCTTATGATGATATATGCTTTTCATTACCTACGACCTCTCCTTTATTGTGTTACAAACGGAAAGACAGGGTGTAGGGTATAAAAACACACTACAGAAAAACAAAGAAACAACGAGGGTCGCCACCGATGTTACTATTACCAGTAGCAAGTACCATAAGGGACGTAGGAAAGAATAAAATACCTTTAGATGCGAATAAAAAGACCCCTAGAAGATTTCGAAAGGCTGTTGGAGAACCATACCTCCTTTAAATCGCTCGAGTGTTTACAGGTATTCATTGCCGATTGTAGAAGGCTGATAAATACAAATATGCCTGCAACAGTGTACATGCGAAAGTGAAACTTTACTTTATATATTGCTCACTTTTTTTAATTGCTTTAAAAATATATTTCAAATTTTAAGTTTTTATTACATAACATATTTGAACATTTAGAACGAGGCTGCCTTTTTCTTGGAATTTTCAACTTCAGATCTTTCTCCAATCTCTCTCTCTCTTGCCTACGTCATCCATTGGATCCTGCCTACTTCGTATACATCCATCCTTCCAACTTGTTATAACTTATATCCTCCTTCTCAATGCTCCTTTCTACCTTTCTCCTACTCTTTCCCTATCCCCCTCTTCCTACAAATTGAATATTTGTCACATTTGCAAAGCATATGATGCAAGTAAAATGTTGAAGAACTTTGATTGTCGCATCTCATTTTTCATTATACTCAGAGAATATGTGTGAGAAAGAGATAGTCTAATGCCGCAACACCGTCCATGTTTCTGAGACAAAAGTGTACAAATATTCATTCGGGTTGTGTCTCTGCTTGTTTGTTTACAACGATCTACGAATGGAGACGAAAAAGTAAATTTGGTTTGTGTTTTTGCTCATATAAAAAAAAAAAAAAAAACAAACAAAAAAAACATGGACAACCCTGGAGACGTGTGCATGTTTCACGGCGCGAAGTGGCAGAAAAGCTTAAATGTTGTTTGTCGCATTGACAGGAATCGCTAGAGTTCTTAACGAACAGTTCCTGAATGCCTGGACATATCATGGATATCACTGTAAGTCGAACGGTCAATACACAGGTAGGCAAAACGTAAATGTTCTCGTTTGGGTCATAAATTTCACATTTCACAATAATATTCTATCAAGAGTTGTTTTCACATTGTTTTTCGAAAAATAATATTTTCAGAGAAAATAATTGTTATTTTCAAATTTTTGATGTAAAATATCACACTTGAAATGTTGCTAAATTGAGTTCTACAATCCAGGCGTGAATACCAACAGTATATGGAGTGATTTCACATTTCATGATTTTAACGATATCTATATTTTCAAAGAAATCTATCAAAATATCAAAGAAATCGATCAAATTTTGATCGTTATATTTCGATCAGAAATATCAATCGAAATTTTATCGTTATATTTTCAATGTTGAAAAATAGAAAAATTAATATGATATTAAATTCATGAATGCAAATTTAATGAATTCATAAAAAATCATTCATAAAAAAAATCTCTTTTTCAACAAACAAAACGAATAATTGACCGATTTTCCGATCGGAAAAGAAACGATTAAAAATTGATTATAATCCACCACTATCCGCCTAACCGCCATTAAAATCCACTTATCGATATTCAAAAACATCGGTGGAACAGGTTCCACATCCTGTAATTTTGGCAGTGGCATTCTGCATATTCGCCATTAACAGCCACATACCAAATTTGGTCAAAATGGGTCGTACGGATAGGAAATTATGTAATTTTTTATTTTTTGTGGGCGGCAGTTTTTTTTTGTGCATTTTCGCCTATTCGCCATTGAAACCTACATACCAAGTTTGAACAAAATTAGTGGAACAGATTCCGAACTATGAAATTTTGTATTATTAGTGGGCGGGGCAGTGGCCGTTTTCACCCTTTTTTGTTCCATTTTCGGTTATTCGCCTTTTAAACACACATTCCACATTCCACACGAGTTCCACACCATGTAATTTTCAATGTTTGTGGGCGACTCCACTATAGATTATAGTCGGCAATTTTTCCTTTTTCCGCCATTAAGATCCACATACCAAATTTCAAAAAATAATTCGAATGTGTTCCAAAGAATGTAATTTTCAGATTTTGTGGGCGTGGTAGTGGGCGGATCCACTATTGATTACAGTCCGCCATTTTTGCATTCTGCTATCAATATAAAAGAAATCGATTGAACGTGTTCCGCACCAAGTCATTTTGAAAATTTGTGGGCGTGGTAGTGCCCGGGTCCATTATTATTTGTAGTTCGCCATTTTCCAATTATCCGCCATTAAGATCCGTATACCAAATTTCAAAAAAATCGGTTGAATGTATTCCAAAGATTGTCATGTTCAAAATTTGTGGGCGTGGTAGTGGGCGGGTCCATTATTGATTATAGTCCACCATTTTTCCATTTTCCGCAATAAGAATCCACAAAAAATTCAAAATTCCAAAATTAAAAAAAATTGATTGAATGGGTTCCACACCATCATATCAAAAATTGGCGGGCGTGGCAGTGGACGGGTCCTTTATTAATTGTAGTTCGCCATTTTTAACCCATCCGCCATTAGAATCCGCATATCAAATTTCATAAAAATCGTGGAACGGGTTCTACATCCTGTAATTTTCAAAATTTTAGGCGTGGCAGTGGGCGGGTCCATTATTTTTTGTAGTCCAATTCTGCATATTCGTCATGAACAGCCACATACCAAATTTGGTCACAATGGGTCGTACGGATTGGAAATTATGTAATTTTTTATTATTTGTGGGCGTGGCAGTGGGCGAGACGACAGTTTTTGTTTTGTGCATTTTCGCCTACTCGCCATTGAAAACTACATACCAAATTTGAACAAAATTATTCGAACAAATTCCGAACTATGAAGTTTTGTACAATGCAAACTGTAAAGATATGTCTTGTCTTAACTTGAAAGAAAGCAAAGAAAAATAGAACTATTTTTGCAAAAATTATAAAAAATCACTCAAGTAAAAGAATGATGGGGTCTGGTAGTGCATTTGATCCATCTGAAGTCAAGAGAATTACAGCGATTTAGAAAATCGAGAAAAAATCGTCAATCCTCCTACATTATCTTCTATGTTATTTTAATTCATTATCCATTTTTTGTGCCAGTTGATTCTTTGATTATTATAAATCAGTTGAACGGGTTCCAAACCATGTCATTTTCAAATGTGTGGGCGTGGAAGGGATGTGATATTTATTGTAGTTCGCCAATATCCAATTATTCGCCATTAAGAACCACCTGCCAAATCTAAAAAAAATAGATCTCAAAATGTACTACGGACTATTGATTATAGTCCGCCATTTTTCCATTTTCCGCCATTAAGATCCACAGGCCAAATTTCAAAAATCGGTTGAACGGGTTACACACCATGTAATTTTCAAAATTGTGGGCGTGGCAGTGGTCGGGTTCACTATTGATTATAGTCCGCATTTTTCCTATTTTCCGCCATTAAGATCCACAGGCCAAATTTCAAAAAAATCGGTTTAAACGGGTTCCACACCATGTAATTTTCAAAATTTGTGGGCGTGGCAGTGGGCGGGTTCACTATTGATTATAGGCCGCATTTTTCCTATTTTCCGCCATTAGATCCACAGGCCAAATTTCAAAAAAATCGGTTGAACGGGTTCCACACCATGTAATTTTCAAAATTTGTGGGCGTGGCAGTGGGCGGGTTCACTATTGATTATAGGCCGCATTTTTCCTATTTTCCGCCATTAAGATCCACAGGCCAAATTTCAAAAAATCGGTTGAACGGGTTCCACACCATGTAATTTTCAAAATTTGTGGGCGGGTTCACTATTGATTATAGTCCGCATTTTTCCTATTTTCCGCCATTAAGATCCACAGGCCAAATTTCAAAAAAATCAGTTGAACGGGTTCCACACCATGTAATTTTCAAAATTTTTGGGCGTGGCAGTGGGCGGGTTCACTATTGATTATAGTCCGCATTTTTCCTATTTTCCGCCATTAAGATCCACAGGCCAAATTTCAAAAAAATCGGTTGAACGGGTTCCACACCATGTCATTTTCAAAATTTGTGGGCGTGGCAGTGGGCGGGTTCACTATTGATTATAGTCCGCATTTTTCCTATTTTCCGCCATTAAGATCCACAGGCCAAATTTCAAATAAATCGGTTGAACGGGTTCCACACCATGTAATTTTCAAAATTTGAGGGCGTGGCAGTGGGCGGGTTCACTATTGATTATAGTCCGCATTTTTCCTATTTTCCGCCATTTAGATCCACAGGCCAAATTTCAAAAAAATCGGTTGAACGGGTTCCACACCATGTAATTTTCAAAATTTGTGGGCGTGGCAGTGGCGGGTTCACTATTGATTATAGTCCGCATTTTTCCTATTTTCCGCCATTAAGATCCACAGGCCAAATTTCAAAAAATCGGTTGAACGGGTTACACACCATGTAATTTTCAAAATTTGTGGGCGTGGCAGTGGGCGGGTTCACTATTGATTATAGTCCGCATTTTTCCTATTTTCCGCCATTAAGATCCACAGGCCAAATTTCAAAAAAATCGTTTTAACGGGTTCCACACCATGTAATTTTCAAAATTTGTGGGCGTGGCAGTGGGCGGGTCCGCCATTTTCTTGTGTACTTTCACCTTTTCGCCATTAAAACCTACATACCAAATTTTAACAAAATCGGTTGAAAAGATGCCGAACTATGAAATTTTGTATTATTAGTGGGCGTGGCAGTGGGCGGGTCCACCCTTTTTTTGGTCGACTTTCTGCTATTCGGATTTTAAACACACATTCCAAATTTCGACAAAATCGGTTGAACGGGACCGAATTTATGTTATTTTTGTTCATAAGTGGGCGTGGCAGTGGGCGAATGCCGACTATATATAGCCTATAGTTCCTTCCACAGTCCATATAATCTAAGTTCCAAATTTCATCAAAATCGGTTCAGCCGTTTAGGCGTGATTGCGTCACAAACATACAGACAAACAGACATACAGACAAACCAACACTTGATTTTATAATATTAATAGGGATTTCTGATTGAAAAATATCAATCAAATTTTAATCGATTATCTTGATTGCAAAAATAACGATCTGATTTTGATTGATAATTATGATCGTAAAAATAACAATTAACATTAATTCAATATACTTGATTGAAAATAAATCTATCACTGAAGGATTATTATTTTTAAATCGAAAAAAAATACGATCACAAAATAATTGTTATGAAATGATTTGTATTATAAAACCCAAAATGGAAACAATTTTAATTTTTTGACAGTTTTTCCAGGGCGAATATTTGAAAATGCGAATTTTCGGCTCGATTCAAGTTTAAAAAAAAAAGTTATAAAACGCCGGCTCCCTCATTTGTGGTCGTAGAGGGTTCGAAGAGGGCACCTTAGGGACACTCATATTCAACGCAAAAAAAAAAATTTTCCCCCTACCCCTACTACACTCCCCGTGGGGGATGGTGCGTTTTCGAACGAGTACATTTTTACCAAAATAATTAATTGCTTGTAACCGAAATTTTCTTCTACATGTTAACGCCGGCGGGTCCGAAATCGCACAATATATAAATATACATAGATCTTTATATAAAAAATTTGAAATTCTTATGAGATTTTCATAGTCACAAGAGCTACCGAGCCCCATCACTATATATTTAAAAAATATTATATTTTTTTCTATTTTTGAGTGGTTATATTTTCACATGTTGGAAAACTCTCACTAAAGAACTGGCATCGACTTATATTAATTCTATAATTCGATGAAAACGATTTGTTATTTTTTACTCAAAAGTGACTCAAAGGCTAAAATAAACTACACCTTATATAAAAATAACAAACTGCATTCAAAATTATTTAATTACTAGTACATGCTCGCTGCTTCGCAGCGACCAAGTACCTTATAACGACGATGCTTCGCATCGGATATCCATATTTATGGATTTTATGGATTAAAGCAAAACACTATATAACCACTGCTCCACCGAAGCGGACATATCATAATTAAATCAATGATTAATACAATGCTAACTGTAAAGCTATGGCTTGTATCAACTTGAATGTAAAAAGCAAAGACAAAATAGAACCATTTTTACAAAAATAATAAAAAATCGCTCAAGTAAAATAATAATGGCTTCTGGTAATGCATTTGATCCATCTGAAGTCGACACAGTTACAGCGATTTAGAAAATCGGGAAAAAAAGTTATTCTTGATCGATTCCACATCTCATGATTTTTAGTACAATCCTCAATACCCCACATTATCTGCTGTGTTATTTTAATTTAATTTTTTGTGCCAGTTGACTTTTTTTTTAATTTTTAGGCGTATTCATAATTTTTTTGTATTAATTTTCAAAAAATCAATTAAACCGGGGTTCAAAATCATGTCATTTTCTACATTTGTGGGCGGGTATATTATTGATTATATTCCGCCATTTTCAATTATCCGCCGATAGGATCCACATACCAAACTACAAAAAAAAAATTTGTTAACGGTTTCCACACCATGTCATTATAAAAATATTTGGGCGTGGCAATGGGCGAGTTTATTATTGATTTTAGTTCGCCATTATCCAATTATCCGCCATTAAGATCCACATACGAAATTAAAAAAAAAAAAAAAATCCGTTGAACGGGTTCCACCCATGACATTTCAAAAATTTGTGAGCGGGTTCATTATTGATTACAGTCCGCCATTTCTCCATTTTCTGCTATTAAGATCCACATACCAAATTTGAAAGTAATTGGTTGAAAGGGTTTCACACCATGTCATTTTCAAAATTTGTGGGCGTGGCAGTGGTTGGGTCCATTTTTAATTGTAGTTCGCCATTTGCCACCAATCCGCCATTAACATCCGCATAACAAAATTCATAAAAATCGTGGAAAAAATTGCACATCTTGTAATTTTTAAAATTTGTAGGCGTCAGTCGGCGAGTCCATCAATTTTATAGTCCACCACTATCCGCCTAACCGCCATTAAAATCCACTTATCGATATTCAAAAACATCGGTGGAACAGGTTCCACATCCTGTAATTTTGGCAGTGGCATTCTGCATATTCGCCATTAACAGCCACATACCAAATTTGGTCAAAATGGGTCGTACGGATAGGAAATTATGTAATTTTTTATTTTTTGTGGGCGGCAGTTTTTTTTTTTGTGCATTTTCGCCTATTCGCCATTGAAACCTACATACCAAGTTTGAACAAAATTAGTGGAACAGATTCCGAACTATGAAATTTTGTATTATTAGTGGGCGGGGCAGTGGCCGTTTTCACCCTTTTTTGTTCCATTTTCGGTTATTCGCCTTTTAAACACACATTCCACATTCCACACGAGTTCCACACCATGTAATTTTCAATGTTTGTGGGCGACTCCACTATTGATTATAGTCGGCAATTTTTCCATTTTCCGCCATTAAGATCCACATACCAAATTTCAAAAAATAATTCGAATGTGTTCCAAAGAATGTAATTTTCAGATTTTGTGGGCGTGGTAGTGGGCGGATCCACTATTGATTACAGTCCGCCATTTTTGCATTCTGCTATCAATATAAAAGAAATCGATTGAACGTGTTCCACACCAAGTCATTTTGAAAATTTGTGGGCGTGGTAGTTTTTTTATTATTATTTGTAGTTCGCCATTTTCCAATTATCCGCCATTAAGATCCATATACCAAATTTCAAAAAAATCGGTTGAATGTATTCCAAAGATTGTCATGTTCAAAATTTGTGGGCGTGGTAGTGGGCGGGTCCATTATTGATTATAGTCCACCATTTTTCCATTTTCCGCAATAAGAATCCACAAAAAATTCAAAATTCCAAAATTAAAAAAAATTGATTGAATGGGTTCCACACCATCATATCAAAAATTGGCGGGCGTGGCAGTGGGCGGGTCCTTTATTAATTGTAGTTCGCCATTTTTAACCCATCCGCCATTGGAATCCGCATATCAAATTTCATAAAAATCGTGGAACGGGTTCTACATCCTGTAATTTTCAAAATTTTTAGGCGTGGCAGTGGGCGGGTCCATTATTTTTTGTAGTCCAATTCTGCATATTCGTCATGAACAGCCACTTACCAAATTTGGTCACAATGGGTCGTACGGATTGGAAATTATGTAATTTTTTATTATTTGTGGGCGTGGCAGTGGGCGAGACGACAGTTTTTGTTTTGTGCATTTTCGCCTACTCGCCATTGAAAACTACATACCAAATTTGAACAAAATTATTAGAACAAATTCCGAACTATGAAGTTTTGTACAATGCAAACTGTAAAGATATGTCTTGTCTTAACTTGAAAGAAAGCAAAGAAAAATATAACTATTTTTGCAAAAATTATAAAAAATCACTCAAGTAAAAGAATGATGGGGTCTGGTAGTGCATTTGATCCATCTGAAGTCAAGAGAATTACAGCGATTTAGAAAATCGAGAAAAAATCGTCAATCCTCCTACATTATCTTCTATGTTATTTTAATTCATTATCCATTTTTTGTGCCAGTTGATTCTTTGATTCTTATAAATCAGTTGAACGGGTTCCAAACCATGTCATTTTCAAAATGTGTGGGCGTGGAAGGGATGTGATATTTATTGTAGTTCGCCAATATCCAATTATTCGCCATTAAGAACCACCTGCCAAATCTAAAAAAAATAGATCTGAAAATGTACTACGGACTATTGATTATAGTCCGCCATTTTTCCATTTTCCGCCATTAAGATCCACAGGCCAAATTTCAAAAAATCGGTTGAACGGGTTACACACCATGTAATTTTCAAAATTTGTGGGCGTGGCAGTGGTCGGGTTCACTATTGATTATAGTCCGCATTTTTCCTATTTTCCGCCATTAAGATCCACAGGCCAAATTTCAAAAAATCGGTTGAACGGGTTCCACACCATGTAATTTTCAAAATTTGTGGGCGTGGCAGTGGGCGGGTTCACTATTGATTATAGTCCGCATTTTTCCTATTTTCCGCCATTAAGATCCACAGGCCAAATTTCAAAAAAATCGGTTAACGGGTTCCACACCATGTAATTTTCAAAATTTGTGGGCGTGGCAGTGGGCGGGTTCACTATTGATTATAGGCCGCATTTTTCCTATTTTCCGCCATTAAGATCCACAGGCCAAATTTCAAAAAAATCGGTTGAACGGGTTCCACACCATGTAATTTTCAAAATTTGTGGGCGTGGCAGTGGGCGGGTTCACTATTGATTATAGTCCGCATTTTTCCTATTTTCCGCCATTAAGATCCACAGGCCAAATTTCAAAAAAATCGGTTGAACGGGTTCCACACCATGTAATTTTCAAAATTTGTGGGCGTGGCAGTGGGCGGGTTCACTATTGATTATAGTCCGCATTTTTCCTATTTTCCGCCATTAAGATCCACAGGCTAAATTTAAAAAAATCGGTTGAACGGGTTCCACACCATGTAATTTTCAAAATTTGTGGGCGTGGCAGTGGGCGGGTTCACTATTGATTATAGTCCGCATTTTTCCTATTTTCCGCCATTAAGATCCACAGGCCAAATTTCAAATAAATCGGTTGAACGGGTTCCACACCATGTAATTTTCAAAATTTGTGGGCGTGGCAGTGGTCGGGTTCACTATTGATTATAGTCCGCATTTTTCCTATTTTCCGCCATTAAGATCCACAGGCCAAATTTCAAAAAAATCGGTTGAACGGGTTCCACACCATGTAATTTTCAAAATTTGTGGGCGTGGCAGTGGCGGGTTCACTATTGATTATAGTCCGCATTTTTCCTATTTTCCGCCATTAAGATCCACAGGCCAAATTTCAAAAAATCGGTTGAACGGGTTACACACCATGTAATTTTCAAAATTTGTGGGCGTGGCAGTGGGCGGGTTCACTATTGATTATAGTCCGCATTTTTCCTATTTTCCGCCATTAAGATCCACAGGCCAAATTTCAAAAAAATCGGTTGAACGGGTTCCACACCATGTAATTTTCAAAATTTGTGGGCGTGGCAGTGGGCGGGTCCGCCATTTTCTTGTGTACTTTCACCTTTTCGCTATTAAAACCTACATACCAAATTTTAACAAAATCGGTTGAAAAGATGCCGAACTATGAAATTTTGTATTATTAGTGGGCGTGGCAGTGGGCGGGTCCGCCCTTTTTTTGGTCGACTTTCTGCTATTCGGATTTTAAACACACATTCCAAATTTCGACAAAATCGGTTGAACTGGACCGAAACTATGACAATTTTTTTGATAAGAGGGCGTGGCAGTGGGCGGGTCCGACGTTGTTTGGTCCACTTTCGTTTATTCGCCATTGAAACCTACATTCCAAATTTGGTCAAAATCGGTTGAACGGGACCGAATTTATGTTATTTTTGTTCATAAGTGGGCGTGGCAGTGGGCGAATGCCGACTATATATAGCCTATAGTTCCTTCCACAGTCCATATAATCTAAGTTCCAAATTTCATCAAAATCGGTTCAACCGTTTAGGCGTGATTGCGTCACAAACATACAGACAAACAGACATACAGACAAACCAACACTTGATTTTATAATATTAATAGGGATTTCTGATTGAAAAATATCAATCAAATTTTAATCGATTATCTTGATTGCAAAAATAACGATCTGATTTTGATTGATAATTGTGATCGTAAAAATAACAATTAACATTAATTCAATATACTTGATTGAAAATAAATCTATCACTGAAGGATTATTATTTTTAAATCGAAAAAAAATACGATCACAAAATAATTGTTATGAAATGATTTGTATTATAAAACCCAAAATGGAAACAATTTTAATTTTTTGACAGTTTTTCCAGGGCGAATATTTGAAAATGCGAATTTTCGGCTAAAACGCCGGCTCCCTCATTTGTGGTCGTAGAGGGTTCGAAGAGGGCACCTTAAATTTGCCCCCTACCCCTACTACACTCCCCGTGGGGGATGGTGCGTTTTCGAACGAGTACATTTTTACCAAAATAATTAATTGCTTGTAACCGAAATTTTCTTCTACTTGTTAATGCCGACGGGTCCGAAAACGCACAATATATAAATGTACATAGATCTTTATATAAAAAATTTGAAATTCTTATGAGATTTTCATAGTCACAAGAGCTACCGAGCCCCATCACTATATATTTAAAAAATATTATATTTTTTTCTATTTTTGAGTGGTTATATTTTCACATGTTGGAAAACTCTCACTAAAGAACTGGCATCGACTTATATTAATTCTATAATTCGATGAAAACGATTTGTTATTTTTTACTCAAAAGTGACTCAAAGGCTAAAATAAACTACACCTTATATAAAAATAAAAAACTGCATTCAAAATTATTTAATTATTATTTAATCCCTATTAATATTATAAAATCAAGTGTTGGTTTGTGACGCAATCACGCCTAAACGGCTCAACCGATTTTGATGAAATTTGGAACTTAGATTATATGGACTGTGGAAGGAACTATAGGCTATATAAAGCAGGGGTCTCGATTACCCGGGTATCGAGTAACCCGGGTTACCCGGGTTATTCGAATACCCGGGTAATACTCGGGTATGGCATTACCCGGGTAATAGCCAATACCCGGGTAATAGCATTACTGAATGAAACAGGTAGAGAAATATCAATCTTTGACCATTGACCTACACAATCCTTTAAAATTACATTGTGGTTTCCCATATTAACGATGGGCGGGGGTGCCAGTGCTGAGCGCTGTTCAACCGCAAGAAATGTAATAACTGCTAAAAGATGTGCGTTATTGCCCAAAAACGCGAACATGCTGATATTTTTGCATCAGAATAAATCACATTTAATGTAATTAATGAATCTTCTTTTATTTAATTTTATTATATATACAATTTAGTCAAATATCGACAAATTCACGTTGATTTAAAAAACAAACTTGTCAAATTGTATTTTTAATTAGAATCATGCACCATAATGCAGCGAAATGTCATCAAAACAAACGACGCACTCTTCAGTTTGTACTTCAAAACAAACGTACGCTACCTGATCCTTCGAGTGCATCGCGCGCTATGCATCTTTTCGCAGCAAACACGAAGATGTGCGAAGGCAAACACACAACGCATCAAATGGTCATCAAAACAAACAACGAACAAAAAACAACAACATCAACAATCGACGCACTCTGCTTCAAAACCAACCCCCGCTACCTGCTCCGTCGCCTGAAAGGCCGAACGATGTGCGTCGTTTCGGTTCCACATCTCATGATTTTTTAGTACAATCCTCAATACCCCACATTATCAGCAGATAATGTGGGGTATTGAAAAGGTTCCACACCATGTCATTTTCAAAATTTGTGGGCGTGGTAGTGCCCGGGTCCATTATTATTTGTAGTTCGCCATTTTCCAATTATCCGTCAGTAAGATCCATATACCAAATTTCAAAAAAAATCTGTTGAATGTGTTCCAAAGATTGTCATGTTCAAAATTTGTGGGCGTGGTAGTGGGCGGGTACATTATTGATTATAGTCCACCATTTTTCCATTTTCCGCAATAAAGCTCCACATAAAATTCAAAATTAAAAAAAAATTGATTGAATGGGTTTCACAACATTTCATATCAAAAATTTGCGGGCGTGGCAGTGGGCGGGTACTTCATTAATTGTAGTTCGCCATTTTGAACCCATCCGCCATTAGAATCCGCATATCAAATTTCATAAAAATCGTGGAACGGGTTCCACATCCTGTAATTTTCAAAATTTTTAGGCGTGGCAGTGGGCGGGTCCATCAATTTTATAGTCCACCACTGTCCGCCTAAGCGCCATTAAAATCCACTTATCGAGATTCAAAAACATCGGTGGAACATTTTCCACAACCTGTAATTTTCAAAATTTGTAGCAGTGGCAGTGGGCAGGTCCATTATTTTTTGTAGTCCAATTCTGCATATTCGCCATGAACAGCCACATACCAAATATGGTCACAATGGGTCGTACGGATTGGAAATTATGTAATTGTTTATTATTTGTGGGCGTGGCAGTGGGCGGGACGGCAGTTTTTTTTGTGCATTTTCGCCTACTCGCCATTGAAACCTACATACCAAAATTAGTCGAACAAATTCCGAACTATGATGTTTTGTATTATTAGGGGGCAGTGGGCGTTTTTGGCCTTTTTTGTTCCATTTTCGGTTATTCGCCTTTTAAACACACATTCCAAATTTAGTCAAATCGGTTCATCGGGGCCGAAACCATGTTATTTTTGTTCATAAGTGGGCGTGGCAGTGGGCAAATGCCGACTTTATATTAGGGTTCTCGATTTCTACCCGGGTAGATAGCATTACCCGGGTACCCGAGCGTCCGGGTAATACCCGGGTATGGCATTACCCGGGTATTGCTATTACCCGGTAATAGCTAATACCCGGGTAATGCTACCCGGTCTTTCATTACCCAGGCAAAGGCCGATATAAGCCTTTCGAGTGTTAGAAGCGAAACGACGCACATCGTTCGGCCTTTCAGGCGACGGAGCAGGTAGCGGGGGTTGGTTTTGAAGCAGAGTGCGTCGATTGTTGATGTTGTTGTTTTTTGTTCGTTGTTTGTTTTGATGACCATTTGATGCGTTGTGTGTTTGCCTTCGCACATCTTCGTGTTTGCTGCGAAAAGATGCATAGCGCGCGATGCACTCGAAGGATCAGGTAGCGTACGTTTGTTTTGAAGTACAAACTGAAGAGTGCGTCGTTTGTTTTGATGACATTTCGCTGCATTATGGTGCATGATTCTAATTAAAAATACAATTTGACAAGTTTGTTTTTTAAATCAACGTGAATTTGTCGATATTTGACTAAATTGTATATATAATAAAATTAAATAAAAGAAGATTCATTAATTACATTAAATGTGATTTATTCTGATGCAAAAATATCAGCATGTTCGCGTTTTTGGGCAATAACGCACATCTTTTAGCAGTTATTACATTTCTTGCGGTTGAACAGCGCTCAGCACTGGCACCCCCGCCCATCGTTAATATGGGAAACCACAATGTAATTTTAAAGGATTGTGTAGGTCAATGGTCAAAGATTGATATTTCTCTACCTGTTTCATTCAGTAATGCTATTACCCGGGTATTGGCTATTACCCGGGTAATGTCATACCCGAGTATTACCCGGGTATCGAGTAACCCGGGTTACCCGGTGACCATTGACCTACACAATCCTTTAAAATTACATTGTGGTTTCCCATATTAACGATGGGCGGGGGTGCCAGTGCTGAGCGCTGTTCAACCGCAAGAAATGTAATAACTGCTAAAAGATGTGCGTTATTGCCCAAAAACGCGAACATGCTGATATTTTTGCATCAGAATAAATCACATTTAATGTAATTAATGAATCTTCTTTTATTTAATTTTATTATATATACAATTTAGTCAAATATCGACAAATTCACGTTGATTTAAAAAACAAACTTGTCAAATTGTATTTTTAATTAGAATCATGCACCATAATGCAGCGAAATGTCATCAAAACAAACGACGCACTCTTCAGTTTGTACTTCAAAACAAACGTACGCTACCTGATCCTTCGAGTGCATCGCGCGCTATGCATCTTTTCGCAGCAAACACGAAGATGTGCGAAGGCAAACACACAACGCATCAAATGGTCATCAAAACAAACAACGAACAAAAAACAACAACATCAACAATCGACGCACTCTGCTTCAAAACCAACCCCCGCTACCTGCTCCGTCGCCTGAAAGGCCGAACGATGTGCGTCGTTTCGCTTCTAACACTCGAAAGGCTTATATCGGCCTTTGCCTGGGTAATGAAAGACCGGGTAGCATTACCCGGGTATTAGCTATTACCGGGTAATAGCAATACCCGGGTAATGCCATACCCGGGTATTACCCGGACGCTCGGGTACCCGGGTAATGCTATCTACCCGGGTAGAAATCGAGAACCCTAATATAAAGTCGGCATTTGCCCACTGCCACGCCCACTTATGAACAAAAATAACATGGTTTCGGCCCCGATGAACCGATTTTGACTAAATTTGGAATGTGTGTTTAAAAGGCGAATAACCGAAAATGGAACAAAAAAGGCCAAAAACGCCCACTGCCCCCTAATAATACAAAACATCATAGTTCGGAATTTGTTCGACTAATTTTGGTATGTAGGTTTCAATGGCGAGTAGGCGAAAATGCACAAAAAAAACTGCCGTCCCGCCCACTGCCACGCCCACAAATAATAAACAATTACATAATTTCCAATCCGTACGACCCATTGTGACCATATTTGGTATGTGGCTGTTCATGGCGAATATGCAGAATTGGACTACAAAAAATAATGGACCTGCCCACTGCCACTGCTACAAATTTTGAAAATTACAGGTTGTGGAAAATGTTCCACCGATGTTTTTGAATCTCGATAAGTGGATTTTAATGGCGCTTAGGCGGACAGTGGTGGACTATAAAATTGATGGACCCGCCCACTGCCACGCCTAAAAATTTTGAAAATTACAGGATGTGGAACCCGTTCCACGATTTTTATGAAATTTGATATGCGGATTCTAATGGCGGATGGGTTCAAAATGGCGAACTACAATTAATGAAGTACCCGCCCACTGCCACGCCCGCAAATTTTTGATATGAAATGGTGTGAAACCCATTCAATCAATTTTTTTTAATTTTGAATTTTATGTGGAGCTTTATTGCGGAAAATGGAAAAATGGTGGACTATAATCAATAATGTACCCGCCCACTACCACGCCCACAAATTTTGAACATGACAATCTTTGGAACACATTCAACAGATTTTTTTTGAAATTTGGTATATGGATCTTACTGACGGATAATTGGAAAATGGCGAACTACAAATAATAATGGACCCGGGCACTACCACGCCCACAAATTTTGAAAATGACATGGTGTGGAACCTTTTCAATACCCCACATTATCTGCTGATAATGTGGGGTATTGAGGATTGTACTAAAAATCATGAGATGTGGAACCGATCAAGAATAACTTTTTTTCTCGATTTTCTAAATCGCTGTAACTGTGTTGACTTCAGATTGATCAAATGCATTACCAGAACCCATTATTATTTTACTTGAGTGATTTTTTATTATTTTTGTAAAAATGGTTCTATGTTATCTTTGCTTTTTACATTCAAGTTGATACAAGCCATAGCTTTACAGTTAGCATTGTATTAATCATTGATTTAAATATGATATGTCCGCTTCGGTGGAGCAGTGGTTATATAGTGTTTTGCTTTAATCCATAAAATTCATAAATATGGATATCCGATGCGAAGCAGCGTCGTTATAAGGTACTTGGTCGCTGCGAAGCAGCGAGCATGTACTAGTTATTAAATATAATTAGAATTTCGGGCACATGATTTGAGGGGGGCTAAGTGTGTAGCTTATGACTCTGAGATGCCGGGTTCTATTTTCAGTCCGAAAACATAATTTTTTGTACTAATCAAGACAAAATCCTCTAGAAATAAAAAAAATTTTTCATTTTGTTCAGTAGTGTAATATGTATGTTTTAAATTTGAGTTCTTGTCCGTACAAAAACGATCAAAATCGTCGTCGGCGTCAGAAATCTGCCAATATATGTATTTAAGCCTTTAGTGTTAACATTTGTATATAAACATTTTAAAATTGTAATAGAAAGATATAGTATATGTAATATATAAGAATTGTCATTATATACGTACCCTATGAATAATTCCAGCAGAATGCAAATGTTTAATTCCACAGAGCATTTGGTATAGTAAATAAGACATTCTATCATGGTCTAAGTCCATTTGTATAACCTGACAGAGATTTGCATCCATTAATTCCATTACAAGATAAACGTCTTGAAATTCATCAAGGTTTCTTTGTGGAGTAAATGCGTTCAATAAACCAATTATCTAAAATAATATAAAACAAACAAAAATATAGTTTAAATTATTGAAACCCACTTATTTATTTAATTATTAGTTATTTAATTATTAGTCCCGTTTTCTCATCATCCCTTTAAAGTTCACTAAAGTTATAGATCACTTAACGCCCTTTTTCATTTTCTCATGGCCTTTATTGGAAGGATAATTTTACCAGGAACTTCAAGTACCCTTTAAAATTTATTGCACGAGTTATTGGGGTGTTACCAACATGAAAAATAAACAAGTTCTTTGAAGTAATTTTCAATGAAAATACAAAATTCTAAATATGTTTGTGTCGATTTTCCCCTCGTTACTTATGTGACCATTTTATAGCAATTATTGTTATTTTAATTTTACACGAAAAACAATTTCAAGAAAAAATACAATAATGTTTCAAATAATTTCCGCTCAGAAATGTTTGCGATATCAACATATTAACTACATTCTAGAAAGGATTTTAAAAGGAACATGAGATAACTAAACTTATTTTACCGATTTAAAGAGATGAAAAAATCGGCCTTACACAAAGAAAATACCCAGCATTTACTTACGAACCTAAAAATTAATATATCAAAGATTACAAGTGACATAACACCACGCATTGACTTCTTTTCACATTTTTAATAATACTAAAAATAAATATAATTTTCATATTTCTTACAAAAAATTAACATTTTGAAATACGTTCCCGGTGTCATAAGTAACTTCGAAACCAGCATTCCCGATAGAGAGGAATCGAACGTTGGTCTTGCACTCCCTTCCACTGCACTGGAGGTGTACACTGACGGATCGAAGCTCCACGACAAAGTTGGAAGTGGTATACTCTTCCCTCAACTGGCCTGTGTTGCGGACGAGCTTGCCAGGAGTGGCACGGTGAGTCCCAACATAGATTCTAGGAACATTGGCATCCCGTTGGTCACAATAAAGCTCCGAATACATGAGCACTACTGGAAGCTAGCAAGATGTGGTTCGAGGAATCGACTTGCGCAACCGCTCATCAGACATGGCCATCAGTGGATCACAAAAGAACGTGTAAACTTCTGCAGCTAGGCCGCGAGTCTGTATCATTCAGAACAAATGTCCTTGTCGGACTTGTCCCAGACTGGGTCTTACCCCACACGACTTCTGTCGTAGCATCTCCTCTGCCAATACCCGGCGCTGGCTCGAAAAGGGCCGACCTGCTTAGGTTTCAAATGCATCAGTCCATCACTGCCGTTCAGTCCTCTGATATTAGAAATATTACATGGTTCATCAGGGAGGCCAACTGGTTTTCCCAGGTGGTCTAGGCATGCCGTTCAATAACCACAACACTCCCCTTGTGGTATCACAATGTGCTTGTCGGCCTAAGTGCGTTGAGCGTCAACTCTAACCTAACCTACCTTTTTATATACAGTGTGGCCAATAATAAATAATTAGTTAACTTTTCGATAAAGTTTCTCGATTGTTTATATTTATAAAAAAATTTATAAATCATAGAATCGACGACGCATGTTTTTATTTTGACGTTTTTTTAAATTTATTTATATTTATTTTTTCGTATAGCGATTTACGATATCAACATGCTCTAGGTATTAGTTAATTTATTTAGCTTGATACACATCGTATAAGTTGGTTTTTGTATAAAATACATATGAAATTTGTGTAACTTTCAGGATTTTTGTAAAACAATCAAAGTGATGTAGTGCTTTAAAAATTTAATTTATTATTATATAACTAGATTGAGTTAGTAATTGAAATCAACTAAAATGTACATATTTTCCGTGCTGTGTCGTCTATTCGACGAAGTATGACTTTTACGATACAAAAATATGTATGAACTGTATATTTACGGTATATGCACCAGTGGAACCCACGTAGGAATCTTAACCCATTGCATAGAGTCCCTTTAAAGGGACGGTCACATTTTTCCACTGTACGCCCCTATTTTTGAATAAAAATTTTAATCTAGTTGACCATGACTTTCATTTACATCTCTTTTATCATAATTACACAAATTGATTCAATATTGTTCGCGTAATGTGGTTATTTTTGGTTAATAAAATGAAGCAATATAAATTCTGAATTCGTGGCGAGTTAGTAAAAACGAAATAAATTTAATATTTTGTTATTCTATATCATATAGAATTTTGGTAAAATATTGTTAAGAATATATGTAAATAATAAATTCAAGTAGAAATAAGTTGTTACTAAGTTTTAGTATTTACATAAGATAGCCTAATAGCCAATGTAAGGGACACTATACTCATAGAACAGTTGTCAATTAAAAATTTTTTTTACGATTTTGGAAAATTTTCATCTAACTGACAACTCCTAACTTCAGAAAACGTAAAATTTTTTCGTAATATGACCACCAATTGATCATTTAATCATCTACAGTTACTCACAAAAGTATTCGTACAAACTAATTCCCTTGAAACAAGCATGTATTATATTGTTATATGTGAACGAATTTCCTGAAAGTATGATTTTTCCAGCGAATTGAATATTCATTATTCGACTTAAGTTAAAAAAGTTACTAAAAAACAGTAATTTATATGTGATTTTTATTAAAAAGTAATATAAGGCACGTTTTTAATCCCACAAAAGTATTCGTATAAAAGCATTATGGACTCAGAATTTGGTACGATAGACATAATGCGCACCTGATTCCACGAATCATTATTGGGTTGGAAATCCCTTGGAGTCCTTTATGGCTTTGAGCCTTTTTTGCATTGCTTCCACCAACTTTTGGCACAATTCCTGAGGAATACGGTCCCATTCGCATATTAATGCACTTTTGAGGCTTTCTTTGGATGCAATGGCATGGCTCATATTTTTTTCTGATAGATAAGCCCACGGTTGCTCTATTTGAATAATATCTGGACTCTGTGAGGTGTTTTGATCATATGAGGTGTATTAAACAGCAACCACATGCGAATATCCCTGTCAGTGTATTTGGGATCATTGTATTATTGGAAGAAATAGTCCTGCTCCAGTCCCATTTTTTCTCCGCTGGCCTGCAATTTGATTTTGAGGATATTCAAATATACCATTTTATTCATGATCCATACCACACACACCAAATTACAGACACCAAAGGCACTCAAACAACCCCACACCATTACTCTTCTTCCTCTGTGCTTTACTGTTGGTTTTAGATTTGCTGTTTTGGCATAATTTTACTTTACCACACCCAGCGCCAAATCCAACAATTTGTATGTCAAATAATAGTGTAGCTACCAAATCCACAGATGTTAACCGATTGGGCAATACAATATATCAAATTAAAGGTAATTAAAAATACTACAAAACTGCATTTTTGCTTTTTTAAAAAAAGTTATTAATAATAAAAATAATACCAAAAAACAAAAAAAAATAAATATTTTTTAGGTTAAATAATTTTTTTAAATTTTTTTTACATAATAAACCATATCTTTTATATATATTTTCTAAAAGCTTATTCAATTACCTTTAAAACGGTAGTACATTATATATACCTTACTCTTTGTTTACATATCTAATTTACCATTTATATTAGATTACTGCGACTTTAAAATGTATATTTGTACTGAAATTATACATTGAATAGTAACTTTTGTACTAAGTATCTTCCAAGTATCTACTTTATGAAGATACTTTGATACACACGCAGAAAGGACATAGATCCCGAAAGTACTATTGGACCGCGTAGCCGGTGTTGGACATACTTGAGGGTTAAAACCCTTAAGCGCGGCCGAAGGCCGCCCCACGCAGAAGGAACTTGGATCCCGGGAGTACTATTGGACCGCGTAGCCGGTGTTGGACATACTTGAGGGTTAAAACCCCTAAGCGCGGCCGAATGCCGCCACACGCAGAAGGAACTTGGATCCCGGGAGTACTATTGGACCGCGTAGCCGGTGTTGGACATACTTGAGGGTTAAAACCCCTAAGCGCGGCCGAAGGCCGCCACACGCAGAAGGAACTTGGATCCCGGGAGTACTATTGGACCGCGTAGCCGGTGTTGGACATACTTGAGGGTTAAAACCCCTAAGCGCGACCGAAGGCCGCCACACGCAGAAGGAACTTGGATCCCGGGAGTACTATTGGACCGCGTAGCCGGTGTTGGACATACTTGAGGGTTAAAACCCCTAAGCGCGGCCGAATGCCGCCACACGCAGAAGGAACTTGGATCCCGGGAGTACTATTGGACCGCGTAGCCGGTGTTGGACATACTTGAGGGTTAAAACCCCTAAGCGCGGCCGAAGGCCGCCACACGCAGAAGGAACTTGGATCCCGGGAGTACTATTGGACCGCGTAGCCGGTGTTGGACATACTTGAGGGTTAAAACCCCTAAGCGCGACCGAAGGCCGCCACACGCAGAAGGAACTTGGATCCCGGGAGTACTATTGGACCGCGTAGCCGGTGTTGGACATACTTGAGGGTTAAAACCCCTAAGCGCGGCCGAAGGCCGCCACACGCAGAAGGAACTTGGATCCCGGGAGTACTATTGGACCGCGTAGCCGGTGTTGGACATACTTGAGGGTTAAAACGCCTAAGCGCGGCCGAAGGCCGCCACACGCAGAAGGAACTTGGATCCCGGGAGTACTATTGGACCGCGTAGCCGGTGTTGGACATACTTGAGGGTTAAAACCCCTAAGCGCGGCCGAAGGCCGCCACACGCAGAAGGAACTTGGATCCCGGGAGTACTATTGGACCGCGTAGCCGATGTTGGACATACTTGAGGGTTAAAACCCCTAAGCGCGGCCGAAGGCCGCCACGCATAGAGGTAACTTGAATGCAAAAATATATTCAAAAAAAAACAAGTATTTTAATATAAATGATAAATTGGTATGTAAACTAAGAGTAAAGTATAGATAATGTACTACCGTTTTGAAGGTAATTGAATCAGCTTTCAGAAAATATATATAAAACATATGGTTTATTATGTAAAAAAAATTTTTAAAAATTATTTAACCTAAAAAATAATTCATTTTTTTTGTTTTTTGATAT
Organism: Coelopa frigida; assembly: GCA_017309665.1. Classification (NCBI taxonomy): domain Eukaryota; kingdom Metazoa; phylum Arthropoda; class Insecta; order Diptera; family Coelopidae; genus Coelopa; species Coelopa frigida. The sequence continues at coordinate 31,451 of JAFDUT010000127.1, read as the reverse complement.
TATTTTTTTACTAATAAATCTTTTTATAAAAACTAAAAATGCAGTTTTGTAGTATTTTTAATGACCTTTAATTTGATATATTGTATTAACCGATCGGTTAACATATGTGGATTTGGTGGCTATTTGAAAAAAACATTAATTTGAACTTTGACCTCACTTTATGGCCAAATTAAATGAGTCCGCCGCTATATTTTGTTGTTGTAATTTTTCGTTATTGGCCCTTTTTGGAAAAAAAAAAATTTTTTTTTTTTGACGTGGGTGTGGTAAAGTAAAATTGTTCCTTTACTTTATATTATTATACTCACTTTACTTATATACTCACCTGTGAGCTTACCTATCCGGATAAAATAGGAGCCATGCCATTGCATCCAAAGAAAGCCTCAAAAGTGCATTAATTTCCGAATGGGACAGTATTCCTCAGGAATTGTGCCAAAAGTTGGTGGAATCAATGCAAAAAAGGGCTCAAAGCGATAAGGGATTCTAAGGGATTTCCAACCCAATAATGAAATTCGTGGAATCAGGTGCGCATTATGTCTATCGTACCAAATTCTGAGCCCATAATGCTTTTGTACGAATACTTTTGTGAGATTAAAAACGTGCCTTATATTACTTTTTAATAAAAATCACATATAAATTACTGTTTTTTAGTAACTTTTTTAACTTAAGTCGAATATTGAATATTCAATTCGCTGGAAAAATCATACTTTCAGGAAATTCGTTCACATATAACAATATAATACATGCTTGTTTCAAGGGAATTAGTTTGTACGAATACTTTTGTGAGTAACTGTATTTGTTGTCTCCATTTCCAATTTTTACATCGATAAAGTATCAAAGATATACTATTTCGAAAAAGGTCGAGCATGGCTATATTCCCTACATATACAATAAGATATGGTTGTACTAAAAAGTGTTATTTCGCCAGATTTCCGTAATAAGAAAGCATCAAATAATATACTGACCATCGTTTTTAAAGGAATAATATAGCTAACTACTCTAAAACTGATCATTGCTATGTAAATTGTGGCCAGGTGTCAAATTTTATTTGTTTTAAGTGCAAAAAAAAGTCATCAATCGAAAAATAGCTAAACATTTTTTTATATGCCAACTGCTCACACTGCATAGTGTCCCTTTTAAGGGACACCTTACAAAACTAATGTTAATACTTTTTTTTTCAATGCAACTTTTAAAATTGTTTTAGTAGCCATATTTCATTCCAAAAGTAACAACAAAAAATTGAAAAATGATGCGAGGAAACCTTATGCACTAATGGTTTAAAGCAATCGGTAGAACTGATTGCAAACCGTGTACTTTTGAAATTTAAACGGGAAAATCCCATTTTCATTAGCATGACATTTCATGTCATGCGAAGGGCAGGATTCGCACTGTGATAAAGGGAGTTCGTAGAAACTGGCTGAACAGAATGAGTAGTAGTAGTTGTAGTACAAAGTCGTACGACATCAACTGTTCGGCAAGACGCTTACGACTTCGAAAAATGCACCCACAATGATGTCGCGCGTCTTGGTCATATCGCACAATAGTGACGCGTTATTCTAATACTTTTTGTATTTGATATTTATTAGTTCTTTTAACAAAATAGCGAAATACGAACCAAATATTTAAAATCTATTATATATGGATGTAAGAACATTATTTCGCAATAAAATAGAAAAAACTTGTTCTGAACTTGATATGTTTTTGATTTAATAATATTATTCGCAAATTTGTACGGTACCGATTACCGAGAATAATAATCCATTACATGTAAACTTGAATAACAACATACAAAAAATTTTATTATTTGTGATTGGAATTATTTTTTTGTTTTCTTTTATTACCTCAATTAAATTTACTGTTTTATCACCCATTTTCACAAATCAAATACCCGAATATAAATTGTCATGAAACAGCTGTCAGAGCAAAGAATTAAGGAAAAAGTTCAAGTTGAGTCAACTTGCGCGTCTTCGCTTACTACCAGCAACAGAGTACTACTCATTTTGTTCACTCTTCATCAATTCAGTACATTTCAACTTTTGACAGCTCGTACTTCTTTACTACAGGCGTCTCGCTCTGTTCAGCCAGTAATGGAAAAAATCATAGTAGCAAAAATCAAAATACGCAAACAATTAAAAAAAATACAATATTTATCAAATCGAAATAATAGCATGTTCACACTGTGCTGATTTTCGCACAAAAGCGATTTTCGCTGTAAATCAGCCGAAATCTAATTTTTGCCTTGAAATAACTGTCAAATGAAAATCAGATTTTCGGCAGATCTTCAGCGATTCGGTTTGCAACCGTGGTTTTTATTGAAAAAAGTACTATTTCACAAAAATCCTTTACCCTGATGTCATATTCATTCCAACATAATGGAGAAGTCGACAACAACGTGTGTAGAATACACACCAATACAAAGGAAACAAATGCCGCCAAACGAAAATCGGACATATGAAAATCGATTTTGTCGTGTGAACGGTTTTTTTAAAAATCTCATTTTCAGCCGAAAATTTGGCTCGTACAAAATCTCACAATAGCAATCCAAAAAGCGCAGTAAATTCCAACATCATCTGAAAAGTGAATTTTATCTATTTCGACCATGTTGCACTTCGAAACCCTGCGTAGTTTCATCGGGCCAAAATTACAAAGAACTCGAACTTTGTGTCACGAAGCAACATTAAAGATGCTTCGTTCATATATTCGTACGAAGAATCAGAATATGCTCGGAGGCTCGTGTATTTGACTGCATTTGCCTCATCAAGCAATTCATTTTTACATTTATTGCCCAAAAACAATTCTATTTATAAAGTTTTAATAATTTTTTTAAGTCATTATTTCATTGCCACTTTGACATTTCAATATGGATTTTAATTTATGGAATTATGGATTAATGGAAAAAATTGCTCGCAAAATCAATTCCGATTTCAGATTTAATCAAAAATGCGCATTTTCGGCAAACATTTTCAAACGAATTTGTAGCCGTTCACACTGAGTGTAGTCATTTTTGTTTGACAGGTCAATTTTCATTATTTATATATTTCCTAAGTGGACTAGCACGTTCAATGAATTATGTATAAATTTGATATGTCAATATTGTTTTGATTTATTTTTTTGTTTATTTTTTTGACATTTCAATTCAGAAAAATGCTATTAACAAAGATTATTATAACAAAATGTAAATGTTCACACCTGTGTGAACTATTACTATGTTCACACAGGTGCATTTGATGAGTCATTTTTAGGAGTTTAGAAAACTTCGTAATTTTCCAATTGTCCGCGAAAATGTTTTTTTTTTATTTTTTATTATAAACTATTATAATATTTTATTTAATATAATATAATATATTATATTATAATATATAATAATAATATATTTAATATTATTATAATATTTATTTTATTATATTTTATTATAAATTATTATATTATTTATTATATAAAAAATAAATTATCATATTTTTACATATAAACAAAACAAAACTATGCGGAGGTGGTAGATTTCTATTTAACTTTTTTTATAAAGCTAAAAATATAATATGGAGATCTAAATGCCAATACTTACGTTTTTGTGATTTACCAATTTCATTAATTTAAATTCTCTGTAAGCACGTTTAGCATGCGTCACATTTTGGAATGGTCGAGACAGTTTCTTTATTGCAACATTTTGTTCAGTGACGGAATCATAAGCAGCACTGAAATGGAAATGCACAAAGAATATATAAATATATGTGCCTACAAAAAATATAAGCTAAAGTCAATATTAGCGAAAATTGGGGTTTGTTGCTATTATTCTTAAGACGAAATTTCATGTGACCGGGGTTCAAATCGGCTAAACGAATCGTCAATCTCCATCAGAATGATTTTCCCGAATTAAATACAAAGCATTCAAGTGCATTATTGAATATTTGATGCCTAAGATAGATTTTAGGGCGTCCTAGACCAGTAATTTGGTGATCCTGTTCGACCAATAAATGTGGATTTGTATGAATATAGCATGTTCCAAAAAATTTAAGTATCCAATCCAGAACAATTATAACAAACAAAATGCAATCCTGCAAGAAAAACTCATGTTCCACAACCGATTTTGACAGTTCTTTTACGTTGGAACCTATTTTCTGCAGTTCGCCATGCCATGCTGTTTTCACTAATCGTTTGTACAGAACTCCCTTTGACAGGTTCGGTTTCGAGCCATGCCATGCTATGTGTTGACTAATTAGACCATCACAATTGAGTCAGTAACCTCCTTTCGTCTCAAACGCCTTAAGATTTATGTTACGGCCAGTAGTTGTTGGCTTTTCCACCTTGATTGTGATGATCTTCACACTCTGCTAATTTCACTGAGTTCACAGCCGTTGCGAGAGTCCCTGTTTACGCCAAACATTGAATCACCGCAGTCAAGTTTAGATTCATTTTTGTCTACATGTTGACAAACATTATTCAATGTTCTAGGGCTTCGTGTATATAGGAATCGTCGGATAAGTCTCCACTTTATTGTGTGGAAGGGTCACGAACTTATCCGAAGTTTTTCGACGATCACTTGCTTTCTGATCACATAGGTGACAGGACTTTTTTGTTTTGGATCTCAAAGAGATATTACTTATTATCTCTCTCAACTCAGGATAGTACAAACTTTAATGTTATAATTCAGTAATAAGTAGTGAGAATTTCGAAAAAAAATAAATGCAGGTTTTTTTATTCAACATTTTTCGTCAAAGCAAGAACAAAATATTATCACTTTTATCTATTAATTTAAAAGTTATTAACACTAGAAAGACCGACATTTTGTTTGCCCGCTAGATTGCCCAAAAGCAGTCAAAATGACTGCCTTGTAAAAGAATAACTAATGTGTAAAGAAATTGGTTAAATATTATTTTTTTATATTTTTTTATATTTTTCATATTTTTAACACTTCATTCGACATTTCTTTCATAAATTTTGAGCGAAAAATATATACAATAATCACCTTATTAGAATATGTATCATTACCTAAAGATTCGAATAACAAGTAATAGTTTCGCTACAACTCTATAACTCATCAAGTATCGACAATTTATCACATTTTTACGAGTTATTATATGACGGCAATCGAAAATAAGTATTGAAAACTATTGTTTCAATATCGAGACGAACTGATAATATAAGCAATGTACTAAATTTAATAATAAGAGTCATTTTATTATTTGAAATATCTCAAGCAGTCGAAATGACTGCTTTTGGGCGATCTAGGTATAGCACATATGTATATACCAGAAATGAAGGAGGGGGAAGTTAAATACTAATTTAATAAATGCATTTATATGTCGTAAAAAAAGTCACAAAATTTTAAGAAAGTGTGACATTATATACATACATTTTTTTCTAATTGAAATTAAAAAGCAGTCAAAATGACTTGCTTGTGCAATCTAGTGTTAACCTAAAACTGAGAAAAGTCCCAAATTTGACTGCACTAAAGTCTTCGTACACCAACAATGAAACATGTTAAAAAAATCATCGAAAATATACCAAATTATTTTAAATATTTTTTTCGATAGCCTATACTCTGGTTCGGGTCTTTCTCTCTGGTTCGGGTCTTTCTTTTCTTAAACCCGAGAAGCCGTCGCGATCTATCAGGTAGAGAACTTCAGAAGATCAAAGTACGCTCTTTCGAAGATAGTATATACGATCCTCGAAAGAGCGAACACAAGATCTTCGAAAGATCCTATTTTGATGTTCTGAAGTACCCGCTGAGAACTTTGCGATTTTAGCTCGGATCGTTTCGACCCTACTTTTAACAGTGTCTTTAAGGTGGTATGACATTGATTCCGCAAGAATTTATGCCTAGCTTTGTTCGATTTTCGCCCATTCTTACTGAAAAACCTATTGCAGCTAAGTCATCAGGATGAAGTGTAAGGATATACCGCTTATTCTAAATGGGATCAGGACTCTGTGTTGATATTTGTGCCGATTTGGAGCATTGTACTACAATTAAATCTTAGTATAATGCGCCATTTCCTGAGGAATATTTTCTTTCTGAATGTAAAATGTCTCTGCCACACCCAATTTTTTATCAAATGGATTCAAAATTTCTACCAGAATGGAAAAGCATACTCAACAATCCAAATTAAGACCAGTGTGGCCTATACTAAAACACATTCGCCATCGTGATTTACAGTTTAAATTGTCTGTTTTGGGTAGTGAACTTATCCTGGCCATTTTCGCACTCTAACTCTGCCATCAGACTCAAAAATGTTTTCTTTGGACTCATGAGAGAATATTACATTGCTCCAGGACTCAGGTGAAGCGTTTAGATATTTCTGACCGATTTCCAAACAATTTTAGCGATTTACTGCATTTATCACTGGATTATTGTGAGGTGTGTGATACTTGAACCCGGCATCAATCATAGATTTTTGTTTAGTTTCAGGATAGGTTTTTTTAATATTGGTTTGGAGACGCTCTGGAATATTGTTTTCTGCACCTATAAACGGATTCAAGCGCAACGGATATCATGCGCTTGAATTTTAGCCAATCTCCATATGAGAGAATTACAGGCCGCCCTGACTTGAACTTATTTTCTCCGCGGTCTTCATATTTTAAGTGTCCGATGACAGACTTAATAGTAAATTATTTGCTGGAGACAAGTTTTCTTATTTCCACGTATATTTCTTGCCCTTTAATGGGTAAATTTTATATATTTGTACCGACAAATATTTACTATGCATTTCTAAATTTTATTAGTGGAGCCAGATTTGTGACTTTTTTCAAATAAAGGGTTATAACTTTGAAATAAATAAATAAAAATCATAATTTATTGTTCTTGTATTAATGAAAAATATATAATGAACATGTCTGCATTTAAATTTATTCTAAATTATTACTAGTTATTATTTTTATCATTAAAGTTTAATCGAACCGTTGTACGAAGACTTTAGTGGAATACTTTTCTATATCTAGAACCCCTCCTTCAAGGTGTTACAAACGGAAGGACAAAATGAATATAATCTTACTTAGGTGTAGGGAACAAAAATGGAAAAATAGAAACATAAGTCATCGATTCGACGAAGAATGAGTTTCAGGATTAATGTCTATTGATATGTTTAATAAATATAGGAAATAAAAAAGGCTAAAAACAGACAATTTGATATCCCAAACATATTAATATTTGAGAGTCCAAGTCTAAAACCAAAACCCGTTTCAACTCATCCCACACTACTTTATATAAAGAGAATATATATTAGTGGTTTCGTTTTTTCACTAACAATCGCTTATTGTGCAATGTAATAACCAACATTGACACCCTTTGTTACCAATGGCCAACACAATTTTTTAACGGAATGAAATACTAGGGATATTCATGACACAAGGGGAATGCACAATACGTGAACTGTATTGTAGTTGAGCAATTTACCTATTATGAATACATTTTCATTTAACGAGTGCTAAACTGTGCTTGTACATTTATGTTTTCTTTTTTGAATATTTATATTTTTACTTTCCGAAAAACCCTCACTTAAGGTTTCGGTTGACAGTAAGCACAGTTGCTAACAAAAAACTGTTATCTTTCAATGGATTACACTAAAGAATATTTTTGTAGTGTATTGAATATTCATTATTAGGCACACAAAAATGCATATACAATTTTTTTTAGAAAAGTTTTCGTCAATCGTTTCATCAATAGCTGTAGTTGTAAATAAGCGAATAGTCAACAAAATTAAGAATTTTTGGGAAACTTGGGTGTAATGAACTATTTTTTCTATTGTTTGTCTTTGACAGTTTGATATGTATAAAATGACAGCTAAACGATATATTTGCATACATTTTGTTGGTGTAATATTAAGTAATACATACCATACGATTCCTTGTGCTCCAGATCCAATAGGTTTTAAATTTTGATAACGATTGAGAATAGTAAATTTTGTATCCCCCACCTCGACGGTGTAAAGGGGATGCCGAGAACTCATTTTATTTGCGTGCTGTAATTAAAAAAGCATGATGTCCTAGAAAAAATAATGTTCATTATTTGTGATATCTATCATATTTAATAATATTAAAAATATATAATAACTAATATATATAAGAAAAATATAAATTTTATTCTTGATCATTTTTTCACCAAACATAACAGCTTAGATCGTTCCCACTCATTTTTAATTGCAACAAAACAACTTATGTCAACAGCGAGGAAGATTTTGGTCACTTTTAAATCAATTTTCGATATCATTCAGTTCAAGGATATACTGATGTCTTAATCCTTTATGTGATACGAAAGGTTTTTTTTTTCTCCGGAAAATAGTATTTTTAAGAAATCCTTAATTATTTTTAGTGTAAAAAGTAATCCATCAGCTTTAAACTTTTAAAAATAGCAAGTGTACTTATTTTTATGGCCAGCAAATCAGACACTTTTTAGATAAATAAATTCCTGAAATTAAGGATTGACAATCCCAGATATCTTCAAATGGTCTAAAAGTTGTGAAATAGTATAATTATTAAATTAAAAATATAAAACTACTTGAATATAAACCAGATTCCAAAAATGTGACGTTTAATGAACTTTCATAGGGGTGTACTTATTTTTTTTTACCATGAGTGTACATACACTCCGCATCACATGAATCGATGACCGAATGTCAATCGATAATAGACAATTAGGAAAAATAATCCTTTTCTGTTCTTTTTTGAAATTGTAAGTGCTGGAGAAATATACAATGAATTTTCGACGAATATGAATTTATTCTTTCGTTAATTAAAAGAAGATTCGCAAGTATTTGCAAACAAATTTTTTTAACCTTAAAAGGAAAGAATTTTAATTTTAAATCAAAAGGTTTTGTTATTAAATAATTATTTTATAATAATAATAGACGATTATCCAACAACGTCAGTAGAAGAAACTTCAATACCATTCCAAATAAAAACAACTTCAGTTACAGCAGCATGACCTCCATCCAACAGTTATGGCCAAAAAAATAGAATCAAGGGTTTAGTTCAGAAACAATTGTATAATTTAAACTTTTGCTGGTGGTTTTCCGATATTTTTTGGACATATTTAAATTGGTCCATATCTATACTTAAAAAACACAATAACAAGACTTTTGTATATTACCGTTATTTTTAAATTTATTGTTTGATAAGAAAGGCCGTTTTTGAGTTAAACAAAAAAATAGAATCCAGGAAGGTAAAGATCATAAAAAAGTGAATTTTTGGAAAAATTACAATTGTTAGTATGCACAATTAATGAGATAGGCACAATTCATTTAAAAAATTAAAGTCTGTTCAATAAATGAGCCGCGGAACATACTTTCTGGGGGGGAAACCAAGTACATCACAAAATTGAGCAAAAGTGGTCCTATTCACAGAAAAATTAACAAATCTGAGAAATGTGTATTCACTGCTGGAATGGAATGGATGGAAAAGACTGTGCAAGCAACGCCATTACATCGATTTATTGATCTTGTAACCAGGGTTCGTAAAACGTTTTTTTTTTCAATTGATCTCTGAAAGTACGGCTCATGAGCCATAATTTTACCACACACGAGCGAGTGGTATTTTTTACCACTCACGAGTGGTATCAGTCGACTCGCTCAGGAGTGGTAAAAATACGACTCACGAGTGGTATTCTTGCTCACGAGTGGAAAGAATACCACTCGTGAGTGGTATATGCATCAACAAGAATACCACCCGCGAATGGTGGTATTTTTACCACTCCTGAGCGAGTCGACTGATACCACTCGTGAGTGGTAAAAAATACCACTACATGAAGTTTTGGGAAACCACAACAGTCAAATTTTCGTCAGTTTTTCAGTTTTTCATGACGACAAACATCACATTTCATTTTTCTTAGTGTATGATAGTAATAACACCATTTTTAATTTTTTGTTGTGCACCCCAAGAATAAGTATTTTAAACAAATATATATTGTTATCTACTTTGAGTTTATTTAGAAAAAAATGCGAATAGAAATGGGAATAGATGTGGGAAACACATTCGATGCGGCAGCGATAATGCGTCAAACGTCAAAATATTTTTAAATAAGTTCTTATGGAGATGATTATTTTGATTGCAACACGACGACAAGATAAAAATTGTCGTCCGTCGCAGCCGTCAACTTGGATCTTTTTCTAATTTGAGAGACGACGACAAGCGTCAAATGTCAAAACACTTTCTTTTATCTCTTTTTTTTCTCTCAAACTATGTTTTTAAAAAGGAATTTTTGAATTTATATTATTAACACTAGATTGCCCAAGCAAGTCATTTTGACTGCTTTTTAATTTCAATCACGAGTGGTATCAGTCGACTCGCTCAGGAGTGGTAAAAATACGACTCACGAGTGGTATTCTTGCTCACGAGTGGAAAGAATACCACTCGTGAGTGGTATATGCATCAACAAGAATACCACTCGCGAATGGTGGTATTTTTACCACTCCTGAGCGAGTCGACTGATACCACTCGTGAGTGGTAAAAAATACCACTACATGAAGTTTTGGGAAACCACAACAGTCAAATTTTCGTCAGTTTTTCAGTTTTTCATGACGACAAACATCACATTTCATTTTTCTTAGTGTATGATAGTAATAACACCATTTTTAATTTTTTGTTGTGCACCCCAAGAATAAGTATTTTAAACAAATATATATTGTTATCTACTTTGAGTTTATTTAGAAAAAAATGCGAATAGAAATGGGAATAGATGTGGGAAACACATTCGATGCGGCAGCGATAATGCGTCAAACGTCAAAATATTTTTAAATAAGTTCTTATGGAGATGATTATTTTGATTGCAACACGACGACAAGATAAAAATTGTCGTCCGTCGCAGCCGTCAACTTGGATCTTTTTCTAATTTGAGAGACGACGACAAGCGTCAAATGTCAAAACACTTTCTTTTATCTCTTTTTTTCTCTCAAACTATGTTTTTAAAAAGGAATTTTTGAATTTATATTATTAACACTAGATTGCCCAAGCAAGTCATTTTGACTGCTTTTTAATTTCAATTAGAAAAAAAAGTATGTATATAATGTCACACTTTCTTAAAATTTTGTGACTTTTTTTACGACATATAAATGCATTTATTAAATTAGTATTTAACTTCCCCCTCCTTCATTTCTGGTATATACATATGTGCTAATCTATATTGCCCAAAAGCAGTCATTTTGATTGCTTGAGACATTTCAAATAATAAAATGACTCTTATTATTAAATTTAGTACATTGCTTATATGATCAGTTCGTCTCGATATTGAAACAATAGTTTTCATTACTTTTTTTCGATTGCCGTCACATAATAACTCGTAAATATGTGGTAAATTGTCGATACTTGATGAGGTGCAGTTGCTCAATAAGCGAAACTAGTACTTGTTATTCGAATTTTTAGGTAGTGAGGTGATTATTGTATTTATTTTTCGCTCAAAATTTATGAAAAAAATGTCGAATGAAGTGTTAATAATATGAAAAATATAAAAAAATAATATTTAACCAATTTCTTTACACATTAGTTATTCTTTTACAAGGCAGTCATTTTGACTGCTTCCGGGCAATCTAGGTATATACAAAGTGTCGATCCTTCTAGTGTTAATATCGAATTTTTGGTATGTTATATGTTTTTATTATTAAGTTATAAGCTAATTATGTAAACAAAATATTTTGTCGCTGCCGCATTCAATAAATTGCACGTTTTGAGAAGATGACGACAGATAACTCCTCCGCCATATTGTCGGCGTGTTGGTGTGTCGCTGCCGCATCGAATGTGTTTCCTACATGATGTGACTGAGTGTACCTCTTTTGAAAAAAATATAATGGCCAGTCGAAAAATGGACAAACACACCATGGTTGGATGAGTTAAAAAATGTATTATATCAGTAGTCACAAGCCATAACCGCCTAAGTCGAGTTAGGAAAAGATTTTAAAGCGTCTAAATCTATTTGCTATCAAGTTTTCATGTCTGTATCTTTTTGAGACACCTTAAACTGCTATCCTGAAAATTTTGAAAAACAGACTTAGGCGGCTATGGCTTGTGACCACTGATATGGTGGTACTGGGTTCCGACAGTTTGTGAGGCGACACATAATAAAGAAGATGATCCTCGATATACAACTAAAACGATCAAACACGGCAGATCAAGTGTAATGGTTTGGGCGTGTTTATATTATAATCAGGGGTCGAAACAATCCGAGCTAAAATCTCAGCAGGTACTTCAGAACAGCAAAATAGGATATTTCGAAGGTCTTGAGTTCGCTCTTTCGAGGATCGTATATAAGATCTTCGAAAGAGCGGACTTTGATCTTCTGAAGTTCTCTACCTGATGGATCGCGACCGCTTCTCGGGTTTGAGAAAAGAAAGACCCAAACCAGAGAGCAGGGTTCAAGATTTTTTTAAAATATTCAAGGATTTTTGAAAATATTCTATAGGTTTTGAAATATAAAGAATTGTGACTATTACACCATTTTAATCAAATATAGGTCATATTATAAAAATGTATGAAATTGTCTAATCGTCACAATTTTTTATTAATCTAAAATTCTTGAATTTTTTACTACCGGTCTCACCCTGCTCTCGAGAAGCCGTCGCGATCCATCAGGATCATGTATGTTTTGGGAAACCTCAACAAAGTATGGCCTTTCGAAGATCTTATATACGATCCTCGAAAGAGCGAACTCAAGATCTTCGAAAGATCCTATTTTGCTGTTCTGAAGCACCCGCTGAGAACTTTGCGATTTTAGCTCGGATCGTTTCGACCCCTGATTATAATTAAAACACAATACAAATATGTATGTCTATTTAAAATAAGATTGTATATTTGATATGTTTGTGAGAAAAAAATATATGGTTCGATATGGTACAATATTATATAACCAAATTATCATCCCTGATGCATATGTGAATGGAATTATGTAGACCAGATATTTAAAAATAGCATAGTTTGAAACCAGCTCGACAGATTTTTTTTAAATTTGGAATGTAGGTTTGAAAAGCGAGTGGAGAAAACTTACTCCAAAAATTTATCGGCCCGCCGCCTACACACATTTCAAAAACTAGCACGGTTTCGTGACTAAGATCGTGGACTTCAGCAGTTGAAATTGCGATTTGTGAATTTTGCTTTTTTATCAAAGTTCATATCAATTGGAGAGAGCATTTCTGAAAAAATACTCTCTGTAAATTTTATGGGTGGGTTTTCGTATTCTCTGAAACAGTTGTCAGAAAACAGCTGTTCTCATTCAAATTTTTGAAATAATTTTGTAACATATTAGGGGTATTTACACCGACCATGGTAATATGGTAACCCGATTATAATATGTTCACACCGAACCGAAAATGCGCATTTTCGGCAAACATTTTCAAACGAAATTGCGACCGTTCACACTGAATAAAGTCTATATCGTTTTAAAGGTAATTTTCATTGTTTACATTTTTTCCGATAAATAAATAAAATATGAATTCGGAAAGATGAGTTCTTCAAAATTTCGTTATTTGCTGTGCAAATACCAGAATATTAAAAGTGATAGATGGTACATTTAGTGACACGATGGGATTTATCATCGTATTTCCATGCCCATGTTTTGATTTATTTACTTTATTTTTGTTTATATTTTTGATATTTCACTTCAGAAAAGTGCTATTCACAATAATAAGCAACAAAAAAAATAACCAATGCAATTCTCCACGAATCACCTCTAATAACTAATGGCTATGAACTCTTATGGAAAAGGCAACTGAACTCTCACACTACTTCAAGAAAACATTTACAAACCAAAAACACAATGATCTTATCAAGACAACCAAATTGGCTAGTGAGACAATCGTCCCAATAAAGAGAGTAACAGTAAACGAAATTAAAAATACAATTAGTTATAATATAGATAGAAATAAGTAACCAGGTTATGACCAAATAACAGGAAAAATTCTAAAGGAATTCCAAGATAATATTAATATAATATAATAATTATAATGATATAATTCTCGCCAAATATTATCCCCCAGCATGGAAGGTCGCTGAAATAATTCCAATTCCAAAGCCCCTCAAAAATCCGACATAACCTAGCTCTTACAGACAATAAGTTCATTGCAAGTTCTCTCTAAGCTTTTTGAAAAACTCATCTTTGACCGCCTCGAACATATCCTGACGCAAAGAAACCTAGTTCCTAACCACCGCTTCGGCTTTCGACGAAAACACTCAACTATCCAACAAGTCCACAGAGTAATTAATAAGATCAATACAAACATTGACACCAAACGAATCTGCGTAGCAGTATATCTTGACGTGGCATTTGACAGTGTATGGCACAAGGATCCTCTACATAAACTTTAAAATCAAATACTATTTGACTATTATCTTCTCCCGAAAAGTTACATCGAAGAGAGATATTTCTATATGAAATATAAAGACGAATGCTCAGATATGCAGATAATGGAAGGCGTGTTATACACTACAGACTTACCTGTGCCAACAAGAAATGACGATATGATAGCAACTTTTGCAGATGATAGCGTAATGCTTTTTTCACATTCAATTCCGCTGGTTTTCAAAATTAGTGCTAAAAAAAGTGCAAGTAATTTACACAAGCAGAAGACACAACCCAAAATACTTGACAATAAATCACGAAAATATTAAAATTGATACAAAAACAAAATACCTTTAGATTCTAATAGGATGTTCACACCGAGCTGATTTTCGGCTAAAAATAGACTGAAAATCAGCCGAAAATCTGATTTTCTCCTTGGAATAACTGTGAAATGAAAATCAAATTTTCGGCTTATTTGCATCGAAAATCAATAAATTTTCGGTTTGCATCCGTGGTTTTTGTTGAAAATAGTACTATTTCACAAAAATCCTTGACCCTGATGTCATATTCATTCCAACACAATGAAGAAGTCGACAACAACGTGTGTAGAATACACACCAATACAAAGGAAAGAAATACCGCCAAACGAAAATCTGACGTATGAAACTCTATTTTGTCGTGTGAACGGCTTTTTTGAAAATCTGATTTTCAGCCGAAAATTTGGCTCGTGTGAACGCACTATAAACTGACTTGGAAAAGCCATATAGTACAAAAGCGAAACGAAGTGAAGAACAGATTCAGACAACTTAATTGGCTCCTAGGACAACAATCGAAACTCTATCTACAAAATTAATTTCTAATATAAAAAACAATAATAGCGCGAATATGGAAATATGGCATAAATATGGGGCACGGCGAGTAAGACGAGCATTCAGATAATACAACGAGTACAATCCAAAATTCTCAGAACAATTACCAAAGGGGGGACTATATTAAGAATTGAGTTGCTGGCGGCTAGCAGCCACCTAATGTCAAAATTCAACGACATGTACTCACCGCTCAGAGAGAAAGACAATGCCAAATAAAAATATTTTCTCTCAACACATCAAACACAAAGCCAATCAGCAAAGCGAACGGTGAAAAATATTTCAAAAAGCCATCATTGTCATTTAAATACCTACAACACGGCGAAAAGGTAACAAATTTATTACCGAACTGATATGATACAGATATAATAACTAAAAATGATATTATATACTATTGTTACTTTTCTATTGTAAAGTTAGAAAATGGCATAGAACTCATTTTATTCTGGGTCTAGGCGTGGTAATGTGGAAACGTAGTAAAGTAGAGAATTTACAAAAACAAAATGCACGTGAATTACCACATTACCATGGTCAGTGTGAATACTCCTATTGAAAAATTGTTGACATATTTTATCATTTAGCATGAAATTTTACTTAAGATTTTTATAATTAACTACAAGCGAATACAAACAATTTTTAATTATAAATATTAATTATACCATTATTTTTATAAGATTAAATTATATGCATTGTTAGTCAAAGTATTGAGAATTTTATAAAAAATAGATTGAAAAAAAGTTATGAGACAATAAAAATGTTTTTGTTGTTTTTAAAATATATTTTTTTATTACACTTGACTTGAATTGCGGTTAATTTATTATCCATTAGATCTAGAGGAGCAATAATTGTATAATTTACGGGTGCTGCAATTTCAAGTTCAGACTTGTCGAAATAAAATAAAAATCCATATCTCGACATATCAGTTTGATAGCACTTTTATACAGGATAGACTGCATTCTTCAAAATAAAACGCGAATATATAATATTGCTCTATTAAAAAATATATGTAATATTGTTTGCTCAAATCCCGCAAATCACAAAAAAATTAAATGCACCTTTTTGAAGAATTATGACTTTAAATGCTTTACGTTATTAAAATACCCCCTACTTTCAGATAGTAGTACACTTATTGATTATTTAGGTTTGAGTTTCACACCTTCAGAAACACTTAATGAAATGTATTTAAACATAGTTCAGAACTCACTTTAATTTATAAGTATTTATACCATACCTTTATTCACAATTATAAGTAATAACAAATGTTTCAAATAAGACCACAATATAGACAATAATTGCGTTTGGAGAGCGATAACAAAATTTGCATCAAAAATTCGACTGGATGACACAAACATGCAAACAACATGGTTCAGAAAAAAAAAATTAGTACCTCTTGCTACTCTATCTCACTGTCACCGTAGCAAAAGTGTCAAAATTAGTAACACAACAATTGTCACTCAAATCGGTGACACACCTATAACGTTTTTTCACAATTTTGTGCACTTTTATTTTTATAAATCTTCATATGTATATTAGCTATTTTATCATAAGCAACTAGTCAAAAAACTATAAGTCGCTTAAATTCTCAGCTAAAAATTTTTGATCACTTACGGCCTGATTCTGGCCAATAGGTAACAAACCACAATAGTAACAATATCGGTGTTTGCTCTCGATATTATTACTTTTGAAACTATTCGTATTCTGAAGCCTACAAACCGTAATAAAACCGAACAAAAATTGTTTCCTCACTGAGAGGAGGTAATAAGCGAGTAACGACCACTTTTCTATTGATGTTTTTCGACTTGCTCACTTTAAAATCACTCAAAATTACACAATTTGCTTCATATGACCATATGATGTTGTTTTTAATAGTCAGAGTCACTTTAATGGCCAATATATTGATGATGGCACTCGGAAGAATTCTAAGCCACTCACATTCACTTCATAAACATTTCAAAATACATTCGAATGTCATTACTTCTGTCATATTTTCTCAAATTAAATTTATTTGCTCCAGCTTTCTGACATTTGTCTCAAAATTGTCCCGAATTTGATTTATTTTTGACAGTTTTTACTCAATATTTTTTATTCCCCATGAGGTGAACTTTTGTTGTTACGATTTTATCAGAATACGAATTCAAAATTCTCGAAACAAAACCAAACAAATGGAAACAGCATTTCGGTAATAAATTTTCTTGTTACCTATTGTTACCTATTCTCCAGAATCAGACCGTTAAGCTTTGAAATAAATTTCTAATTTTGAAGGAATAATTTCTCTTTGACAGTTCGAGATGTATACAATTTCCGAAAAATTCCGCTGGAGCTTTTCGACGCGAAATGTAGGTTCCAAAAAAATTCCCTGGCGCTATTTCGTATTTTTCACACACATCAAACCATTTTAACAACCACATACAGCGGCATTTCTAGTTTCATATCTGGTAATATGGCGTTCACACTGAGCTCATTTAACAGTTAAATAGACTTAACGAAGTTAAATAGTCAAAACCGATTGAGAATGAAGTTTTAATTATGTTAAATGGAGTGTAGTTGTTGTTGTTCGATTTAACTGGTAAATGGTTTACGACGAAGTTTGACGAGTTAAACGCAGGGTTGAATTCAATAGTATTGAAGGAAAAAGGTAGTTATCTCATTAAACAGACTAATAAATTTGGCATTTCAAAATCAAAATAAGAAATTTTGAGGTTTGTTTACATCTTCCAAGTGATGGCGGCCTAACCAATTTTCAATTATGTTTGTAAGGTGAATAGTAATATAATAATAATATAAATTCATATTCATTTCAGAAATGGAGAAAATTGGACCATATGGCGGAGGACATTACATTACGTTTTATAAATTAATATATTTTTAATTTTTATCTGCAGCTCCTCCAGAAGCTCCAACAACAGCATCAACTTTATCAGCACCAACATCAATGAAAGAGGAGCATTTCTTTTAACAGGTGCGTTCACACTGAGATAATGAAGTTAAATCTGAAGGCACTTTCTTTACATATGAACTGCTGTTTGCATATTGAATTTATTTTTTTAAGTCGCTGAAATTTGGCAAATAGTCCGAAAATAATGAAATATCAAAGCTTTCGTTCATGTTACTCAACATTTTTGAAGAATACATATATTTAATGGATATTATTTATTTAACTATTCATAATTTATAACGAGTAACGCGGCCGAATCCAGGGTATCGCGATAAAACGATGTGGAGGAAGAAAAGGTGAAACGAGCTGCTCATGTTGGTGCTGCTGACGTTGATGCTGCTGGTTTGAGCTGCAGATAAAAATTAAAAATATCCTCATTTATAAAACATAAATGTAATAAATTACTTGGACGTACAGTACTAATCGTACCGTCCTCAGCCAGATAGGTCAATTTTCTCCTTTTCTGAAATAATTTTGTAATATTTTTAAAAAATGTTGACATATTTTGTCATTTGAACAAATATCCCAGAAAGTTCCCTAATTATGCTTCAAATTTAACTAGAGATTCTAGAGAGAGAATTTTTTCAGAAATGCTCTCTCTACAATTGAAATGATCTTTGATAAAAAAAAACACAATTCACAAATCACAATTTCCAATGCTGAAGTCAATGCTGAAGATCTTCGACACGAAATTCACATTATCTACCTCTTCCTTCACATGGCCGACTCGTGAACTATTTTTGTTGTCGAAAGCATTCATTTTCATTCATACGAAATTTTTCAAAACAATAATTTTGAAATGTCACAATTTGAAGCTTAACTACGAGTAAAAAAAACGAAATGCTCAAATTAAGTTGAAATTCCCTCTACAAAATAGGCCTAACAGAACTCTTTTCTGTAGTTAGCTAATTACGTTGTTAAAGCTGACGTCTCGTTAACTAACTAGAGAATCCCTAATTCAAAACCTTAACAAAGACTGAAAAAACTCGATTTCACAAATTTCCCAATTGTTAATCTATAGTTACTATAATTGAGACTGAATAAAAATACCCTAAGTCCATTTAACTGTTAAATGAGCTCAGTGTGAACGCCGTATTATATTGAAAAAAGTCACAAATTTGTTTCTACAAAAGTTTTCGTACACCAATAATGACCACTCCCAATTTTCCAAAAAATTTATTACAAATTTCTATCAGAATGGAAACGTATACACAACAACATTATTCTTTCATTATTTCCAATGCAGATGAAAGCCAAGTGTTTTGGGTTGTAAGCTTCTCTTGGCTTTTTCCACGCTCTAAGTCTACCATCAGAACCAAAAATGTTTTCTTGGGACTCATCAGAAAATATTACATGAAGCGTTTAGATATTTCCGATCAATGTCCAAACGCTCTTTGCATTTTACTGCATTTATCAGTGTCTTTTTGTGCGATAGTGAATTCGGAATTTATAACAGATTTCTGTACAGTTTCAGGATAGGCTTCTTTATAATTGGTTTGGAGGCTCTGCCCTAATGCTTTGTATATTTTTTATATTTTCCAGAAGTAATGGGAGATTTTACTGTGGTGTTGAGGGCCGTTTTGTTCACTCCCAGTTAAATTGAATTTCACAATTTAAATGGGAAGTTTGAAAAATCGGTTTTGTTCACTTCGATTTAAGTTTTTAAATGTAGATTCTCCAGTTAGTTAATTGACAAATGGCTTTAATTGCGATAATAGCTAACTGCCCAAAATCGGTCAGTTAAGGGCAGTTAAATGTGGAATTTCAGTTTAAATTGAGAATTTCATTTTGTTCACTCCCAGTAAAACTGACAATAGTGACATTTGAAAATAATTTTCGAAAATATTCTCAAAAAGAAAAATATGAAAATTGTGAATGAACGAGAATGGATGTTTACGACAAAGAACAGAATTCAAAAATTGGCGAGATGGACGTATGAAATGAATAGGGACTATATCGTGGCCAATATTGTGAACTTCAGCAGTTCAAATGTGCATTTTGTTATCGGAAAACTGTCGGAGTGCATCATACGAATTCTCTCTGTACATTTTAGAGGTGGGTTTCTGTCTAATAATATTTAATATTTTCCAAAACAGAAGAACAATTTCTAGTTTCATTTCTCGATGTGCAGTGAGAAATTATTTCTACAGCTTAAAATTTTGTTGGAGCGAAATTTTATACTATTTTTGTACTGTTTTCTGAACTGAGAGTGAAGTCGAAAAATTGTGAAGTTTATCTCCGGCTGATGTTTTACTTTCTCACCTCATTTTTTTTTTAAATTTTGATTGGTTGATTTAGAAAAATAAAATTCAGTATTTCCGCAGCGCAGTTGCGATGAACAACAAAATGTAGGATTATACATTAAATTTATTTAATTTTTTTCTGATCAGAGAAGGCTCAATTTTATTTTAATTTTTGACCAATCAAAATTAAGAACATTTTCAAATTTTTTTCTTATTCTCAAACCTGCGCGAAAAAGTTATTCTGTTTTGGAACAGGTTATATATATTTTGACAAATATCTCAGAGAAATCGAAATCTGTAAATAGAAAGGGTATAATTTATGTTTCTCTGAAGCTTGACATAAGCTATGACAGCTATTTTCATTCCAAATTGAAAATAATTCAAATATACTTTGACACTTTTATTTCCAATTTTGAAATAATTTTGATATATTTTGACAATTAGGGCAAATATCCCAGGGAAATTCTTAACTGGGCTTTAAATTTAAATGGTTCAAGAATGTACTTAATTTGTGGTGAACAAAACAAATTTTTAAATATAGATTTTAATTGGGCTGTTTTTTTTAAATGTAATTTATTAGGGGTATTTAGACCAGAGTTCGTAAAATATCGCTCGAAATACCAATCAGTTGTACTTCATCCCTCAAATAAGGCTCAGCTCACGAGCCGTAATTATACCACTCATGAGCGAGTGGTATTTTACCACTCACGAGTGGTATCAATCCAATCGCTCAGAGTGGTAAACATACGACTCACGAGTGGTATTCTTGCTCACGAGCGGAAAGAATACCACTTGTGAGTGGTATATGCGTCAACAAAAGAGTGGTAAATGAATCATCAAGAATACCACTCGCGAGTGGTAAATGAATCATCAAGAATACCACTCGGGAGTGGTATTTCCTGGTCGGGAGTCGTATTTTCAGCCGAACACCCGACCGAATGCGACTTCGTGCATATATCTTTTTTCTACCTAACATCGTCTCTTGGGTGACCACAACAACAACAGTAGCTACAATAACAAATGAAATGTGATGTTTGTCGTCCTTATTATGCATTTTTTAATTTGACAAAACTGAAAAAGTGACGAAATTTTGACTGTTGAAGTTTACCCAAATCATACATGAATCAAAAAAAAAAAAAATTGTATGTGATTCCTATAATGAAAAGTAATAGTATTTGGAAAAAATGTTCCGTTGGAATTAAGTGATATTTGATAGTTCTGCACCCTTGTTCATGACCTGAAGTGTTTTTTACCCTTTTATAATAAAAACAGGTACCAATTTGATATCTATATCTATTTCATTGCAATTTTTACAAAAACAAAACACAAAACGACATTCCATTTTCGTTTTCTACCTGCCATCGACCACCATAACAAAAACAACAATCTCGGAATCTCCGCACAAGCATAGTCGCAAACAACAACACTCATACAACATGACTCATATACGAGTGGTATTCTTGTTGACGCATATACCACTCTCGAGTGGTATTCTTTCTGCTCGTGAGCAAGAATACCACTCGTGAGTCGTATGTTTACCACTCCTGAGCGAGTCGACTGATACCACTCGTGAATGGTAAAATACCACTCGCTCATGAGTGGTAAAATTACGGCTCGTGAGCCGTACTTTCAGAGAGCGATTGAAAAAAAAAAAACGTTTTACGAACACTGATTCAGACTCAGTCTCGTAGGCTCGTACTTGTAAATCTCGTACTCTCGACATGTCTGAACACCTGATCAGACGACGTAAAGTGATTTCGAGAGGTGTTGCATATTTTTGAACAGACTGCCCGTTTTTAAGAAATCCCTATTAATATTATAAAATCAAGTGTTGGTTTGTCTGTATGTCTGTTTGTCTGTATGTTTGTGACGCAATCACGCCTAAACGGCTGAACCGATTTTGATGAAATTTGGAACTTAGATTATATGGACTGTGAAAGGAACTATAGGCTATATATAGTCGGCATTCGCCCACTGCCACGCCCACTTATGAACAAAAATAACATAAATTCGGTCCCGTTCAACCGATTTTGACCAAATTTGGAATGTAGGTTTCAATGGCGAATAAACGAAAGTGGACCAAACAAGGTCGGACCAGCCCACTGCCACGCCCTCTTATCAAAAAAATTGTCATAGTTTCGGCCCAGTTCAACCGATTTTGTCGAAATTTGGAATGTGTGTTTAAAATCCGAATAGCAGAAAGTCGACCAAAAAAAGGGCGGACCCGCTTACTGCCACGCCCACTAATAATACAAAATTTCATAGTTCGGCATCTTTTCAACCGATTTTGTTAAAATTTGGTATGTAGGTTTTAATGGCGAAAAGGTGAAAGTACACAAGAAAATGGCAGACCCGCCCACTGCCACGCCCACAAATTTTGAAAATTACATGGTGTGGAACCCGTTCAACCGATTTTTTTGAAATTTGGCCTGTGGATCTTAATGGCGGAAAATGGAAAAATGATGGACTATAATCAATAGCGGACCCGCCCACTGACACGGCCACAAATTTTGAAAATGACATGGTGTGACCCGCCCACTGACACGCCCACAAATTTTGAAAATTACATGGTGTGGAACCCGTTCAACCGATTTCTTTGAAATTTGGCCTGGGGATCTTAACACTAGATTGCCCAAGCAAGTCATTTTGACTGCTTTTTGATTTCAATTAGAAAAAAAAGTATGTATATAATGTCACACATTCTTAAAACTTTGTGACTTTTTTTACGACATATAAATGCATTTATTAAATTAGTATTTAACTTCACCCTCCTTTATTTCTGGTATATACGTATGTGCTATACCTAGATAGCCCGAAAGCAGTCATTTTGACTGCTTGAGACATTTCAAGTAATAAAATGACTCTTATTATTAAATTTAGTACATTTTGTATATGATCAGTTCGTCTCGACATTGACACAATAGTTTTCATTACTTTTTTTCGATTGCCGTCACATAATAACTCGTAAATATGTGATAAATTGTCGATACTTGATGAGTTGCAGTTGCTCAATAAGTGAAACTTTTACTTGTTATTCGAATCTTTAGGTAGTGATACATGTTCTAATAAGGTGATTATTGTATTTATTTTTCGCTCAAAATTAATGCAAAAAATGTCGAATAAAGTGCTAATAATATGAAAAATATAAAAAAATAATATTTAACCAATTTCTTTACACATTAGTTATTCTTTTACAAAGCAGTCATTTTGACTGCTTCCGGGCTAACTAGGTATATACAATGTGTCGGTCTTTCTAGTGTTAAATATGGTCTACATGTTTGCTTCGGTGGAGCAGTGGTTATAATTGTTTGCTTTAATCCATATAATCCATAAACAGGGATATCCGCTGCGAAGCAGCGTCGTTATTAGGTGCTTGGTCGCTGCAAAGCAGCGAGCATGTACTATCCCTATCCCTATTAATATTATAAAATCAAGTGTTGGTTTGTCTGTATGTCTGTTTGTCTGTATGTTTGTGACGCAATCACGCCTAAACGGCTGAACCGATTTTGATGAAATTTGGAACTTAGATTATATGGACTGTGGAAGGAACTATAGGCTATATATAGTCGGCATTCGCCCACTGCCACGCCCACTTATGAACAAAAATAACATAAATTCGGTCCCGTTCAACCGATTTTGACCAAATTTGGAATGTAGGTTTCAATGGCGAATAAACGAAAGTGGACCAAACAAGGTCGGACCAGCCCACTGCCACGCCCTCTTATCAAAAAAATTGTCATAGTTTCGGTCCAGTTCAACCGATTTTGTCGAAATTTGGAATGTGTGTTTAAAATCCGAATAGCAGAAAGTCGACCAAAAAAAGGGCGGACCCGCTTACTGCCACGCCCACTAATAATACAAAATTTCATAGTTCGGCATCTTTTCAACCGATTTTGTTAAAATTTGGTATGTAGGTTTTAATGGCGAAAAGGTGAAAGTACACAAGAAAATGGCAGACCCGCCCACTGCCACGCCCACAAATTTTGAAAATTACATGGTGTGGAACCCGTTCAACCGATTTTTTTGAAATTTGGCCTGTGGATCTTAATGGCGGAAAATAGGAAAAATGCGGACTATAAACAATAGTGAACCCGCCCACTGCCACGCCCACAAATTTTGAAAATTACATGGTGTGTAACCCGTTCAACCGATTTTTTGAAATTTGGCCTGTGGATCTTAATGGCGGAAAATAGGAAAAATGCGGACTATAATCAATAGTGAACCCGCCACTGCCACGCCCACAAATTTTGAAAATTACATGGTGTGGAACCCGTTCAACCGATTTTTTTGAAATTTGGCCTGTGGATCTTAATGGCGGAAAATAGGAAAAATGCGGACTATAATCAATAGTGAACCCGCCCACTGCCACGCCCACAAATTTTGAAAATTACATGGTGTGGAACCCGTTCAACCGATTTTTTTGAAATTTGGCCTGTGGATCTTAATGGCGGAAAATAGGAAAAATGCGGACTATAATCAATAGTGAACCCGCCCACTGCCACGCCCACAAATTTTGAAAATTACATTGTGTGGAACACGTTCAACCGATTTTTTTGAAATTTGGCCTGTGGATCTTAATGGCGGAAAATGGAAAAATGATGAACTATATTCAATAGTGGACTCGCCCACTGCTACGCCCACAAATCCTGAAATTGACATGGTGTGGAACCAGTTCTACCGATTTTTTTGAAATTTGGCATGTGGATCATAATGGCGGAAAATGGAAAAATGACGGACTATAAACAATAGTGAACCCGCCCACTGCCACGCCCACAAATTTTGAAAATTACATGGTGTGTAACCCGTTCAACCGATTTTTTGAAATTTGGCCTGTGGATCTTAATGGCGGAAAATAGGAAAAATGCGGACTATAATCAATAGTGAACCCGCCACTGCCACACCCACAAATTTTGAAAATTACATGGTGTGGAACCCGTTCAACCGATTTTTTTGAAATTTGGCCTGTGGATCTTAATGGCGGAAAATAGGAAAAATGCGAACTATAATCAATAGTGAACCCGCCCACTGCCACGCCCACAAATTTTGAAAATTACATGGTGTGGAACCCGTTCAACCGATTTATTTGAAATTTGGCCTGTGGATCTTAATGGCGGAAAATAGGAAAAATGCGGACTATAATCAATAGTGAACCCGCCCACTGCCACGCCCACAAATTTTGAAAATTACATGGTGTGGAACCCGTTCAACCGATTTTTTTGAAATTTGGCCTGTGGATCTTAATGGCGGAAAATAGGAAAAATGCGGACTATAATCAATAGTGAACCCGCCCACTGCCACGCCCACAAATTTTGAAAATTACATGGTGTGGAACCCGTTCAACCGATTTTTTTGAAATTTGGCCTGTGGATCTTAATGGCGGAAAATAGGAAAAATGCGGACTATAATCAATAGTGAACCCGCCCACTGCCACGCCCACAAATTTTGAAAATTACATGGTGTGGAACCCGTTCAACCGATTTTTTTGAAATTTGGCCTGTGGATCTTAATGGCGGAAAATAGGAAAAATGCGGACTATAATCAATAGTGAACCCGACCACTGCCACGCCCACAAATTTTGAAAATTACATGGTGTGTAACCCGTTCAACCGATTTTTTGAAATTTGGCCTGTGGATCTTAATGGCGGAAAATGGAAAAATGGCGGACTATAATCAATAGTCCGTAGTACATTTTGAGATCTATTTTTTTTAGATTTGGCAGGTGGTTCTTTATGGCGAATAATTGGATATTGGCGAACTACAATAAATATCACATCCCTTCCACGCCCACACATTTTGAAAATGACATGGTTTGGAACCCGTTCAACTGATTTATAAGAATCAAAGAATCAACTGGCACAAAAAATGGATAATGAATTAAAATAACATAGAAGATAATGTAGGAGGATTGACGATTTTTTCTCGATTTTCTAAATCGCTGTAATTCTCTTGACTTCAGATGGATCAAATGCACTACCAGACCCCATCATTCTTTTACTTGAGTGATTTTTTATAATTTTTGCAAAAATAGTTCTATTTTTCTTTGCTTTTTACATTCAAGTTAAGACAAGACATATCTTTACAGTTTGCATTGTACAAAACTTCATAGTTCGGAATTTGTTCGAATAATTTTGTTCAAATTTGGTATGTAGTTTTCAATGGCGAGTAGGCGAAAATGCACAAAACAAAAACTGTCGTCTCGCCCACTGCCACGCCCACAAATAATAAAAAATTACATAATTTCCAATCCGTACGACCCATTGTGACCAAATTTGGTATGTGGCTGTTCATGACGAATATGCAGAATTGGACTACAAAAAATAATGGACCCGCCCACTGCCACGCCTAAAAATTTTGAAAATTACAGGATGTAGTAACCCGTTCCACGATTTTTATGAAATTTGATATGCGGATTCTAATGGCGGATGGGTTAAAAATGGCGAACTACAATTAATAAAGGACCCGCCCACTGCCACGCCCGCCAATTTTTGATATGATGGTGTGGAACCCATTCAATCAATTTTTTTTATTTTTGGAATTTTGAATTTTTTGTGGATTCTTATTGCGGAAAATGGAAAAATGGTGGACTATAATCAATAATGGACCCGCCCACTACCACGCCCACAAATTTTGAACATGACAATCTTTGGAATACATTCAACCGATTTTTTTGAAATTTGGTATACGGATCTTAATGGCGGATAATTGGAAAATGGCGAACTACAAATAATAATGGACCCGGGCACTACCACGCCCACAAATTTTCAAAATGACTTGGTGCGGAACACGTTCAATCGATTTCTTTTATATTGATAGCAGAAAATGCAAAAATGGCGGACTGTAATCAATAGTGGATCCGCCCACTACCACGACCACAAAATCTGAAAATTACATTCTTTGGAACACATTCGAATTATTTTTTGAAATTTGGTATGTGGATCTTAATGGCGGAAAATGGAAAAATTGCCGACTATAATCAATAGTGGAGTCGCCC
The DNA here is from genome assembly GCA_017309665.1 of Coelopa frigida. Classification (NCBI taxonomy): domain Eukaryota; kingdom Metazoa; phylum Arthropoda; class Insecta; order Diptera; family Coelopidae; genus Coelopa; species Coelopa frigida. The sequence goes on along the minus strand of JAFDUT010000127.1, from coordinate 4,168 downwards.
ACAAACATTGAAAATTACATGGTGTGGAACTCGTGTGGAATGTGGAATGTGTGTTTAAAAGGCGAATAACCGAAAATGGAACAAAAAAGGGTGAAAACGGCCACTGCCCCGCCCACTAATAATACAAAATTTCATAGTTCGGAATCTGTTCCACTAATTTTGTTCAAACTTGGTATGTAGGTTTCAATGGCGAATAGGCGAAAATGCACAAAAAAAAAAACTGCCGCCCACAAAAAATAAAAAATTACATAATTTCCTATCCGTACGACCCATTTTGACCAAATTTGGTATGTGGCTGTTAATGACGAATATGCAGAATGCCACTGCCAAAATTACAGGATGTGGAACCTGTTCCACCGATGTTTTTGAATATCGATAAGTGGATTTTAATGGCGGTTAGGCGGATAGTGGTGGATTATAAAATTAATGGACCCGCCGACTGCCACGCCTACAAATTTTAAAAATTACAATATGTGCAATTTTTTCCACGATTTTTATGAATTTTGTTATGCGGATGTTAATGGCGGATTGGTGGCAAATGGCGAACTACAATTAAAAATGGACCCAACCACTGCCACGCCCACAAATTTTGAAAATGACATGGTGTGAAACCCAATCAATTACTTTCAAATTTGGTATGTGGATCTTAATAGCGGAAAATGGAGAAATGGCGGACTGTAATCAATAATGAACCCGCTCACAAATTTTTGAAATGTCATGGTGTGGAACCCGTTCAACGGATTTTTTTTTTTTTTTTAATTTCGTATGTGGATCTTAATGGCGGATAATTGGATAATGGCGAACTAAAATCAATAATAAACTCGCCCATTGCCACGCCCAAATATTTTTATAATGACATGGTGTGGAAACCGTTAACAAATTTTTTTTTTGTAGTTTGGTATGTGGATCCTATCGGCGGATAATTGAAAAATGGCGGAATATAATCAATAATATACCCGCCCACAAATGTAGAAAATGACATGATTTTGAACCCCGGTTTAATTGATTTTTTGAAAATTAATACAAAAAAATTATGAATACGCCTAAAAATTAAAAAAAAAGTCAACTGGCACAAAAAATTAAATTAAAATAACACAGCAGATAATGTGGGGTATTGAGGATTGTACTAAAAATCATGAGATGTGGAACCGATCAAGAATAACTTTTTTTCCCGATTTTCTAAATCGCTGTAACTGTGTCGACTTCAGATGGATCAAATGCATTACCAGAAGCCATTATTATTTTACTTGAGCGATTTTTTATTATTTTTGTAAAAATGGTTCTATTTTGTCTTTGCTTTTTACATTCAAGTTGATACAAGCCATAGCTTTACAGTTAGCATTGTATTAATCATTGATTTAATTATGATATGTCCGCTTCGGTGGAGCAGTGGTTATATAGTGTTTTGCTTTAATCCATAAAATCCATAAATATGGATATCCGATGCGAAGCATCGTCGTTATAAGGTACTTGGTCGCTGCGAAGCAGCGAGCATGTACTAGTATTATAATAATTTATGATTTTTCATCCATAAATGTATTAAAAAAAATGTTGTTAGTATAACTCTAAAACTATAATTAAAATGTGTGAATCTCGCACACTATTTTTTTCATTTTATTCAAAAGTTGATCCAACTATATTTAAAAAAATCCCATTCATTCGAAAGAAAATGTATTGCAACATATTGACATCATTGTTTAATTGCTTTAGAGGTTGCTTATGTTTCTTCTTTTCGGACACTGTAACATAATTATTTTATTTTATTTAACAAATAGTTTTATTTTTCAAAATGCATGAAGTTTTATATGAATACTAGTACTTGCTCGCTGCTTTGCAGCGACCAAGTACCTTATGATGACGCTGCTTCGCAACGGATATCCCTGTTTATGGATTTTATGGATTAAAGCAAACAATTATAACCACTGCTCCACCGAAGCAAACATGTAGACCATATTTATATCAATGATTAATACAATGCAAACTGTAAAGATATGGCTTGTCTCAACTTGTATGTAAAAAGCAAAGAAAAATAGAACTATTTTTTTAAAAATAATAAAAATTCACTCAAGTAAAAAAATAATAAGGTCTGGTAATGCATTTGATCCATCTGAAGTCAAGAGAATTACATCGAGTAAAAAAAGGAATCATCTCACGATTTTTTGCTCAATAAATCTTCCATCAACATTATCTTCTATGTTATTTTAATTCAATATTCATTTGTCGGTTGAACGGGTTCCACACCATGTCATTTTCAAAATTTGTAGGCGTGGCAGTGGGCGGGTTCACTATTGATTATAGTCCGTCATTTTTCTATTTTCCGCCATTAAGATCCACATGCCAAATTTCAAAAAAATCGGTTAAACGGGTTCCACACCATGTCATTTTCAAAATATGTGGGCGTGGCTGTGGGCGGGTCCACTATTGATTATAGTCCGCCATTTTTCCATTTTCCGCCATTAAGATCCACATGCCAAATTTCAAAGAAATCGGTTGAACGGGTTCCACACCATGTCATTTTCAAAATTTGTAGGCGCGGCAGTGGTGGGTCCACTATTGATTATAGTCCGTAATTTTTCTATTTTCCGCCATTAAGATCCACATGCCAAATTTCAAAGAAATCGGTTGACCAATTTCCACACCATGTCTTTTCAAAATATGTGGGCGTGGCAGTGGGCGGGTCCACTATTGATTATAGTCCGTCATTTTTCTATTTTCCGCCATTAAGATCCACATGCCAAATTTCAAGGAAATCGGTTGAACGGGTTCCACACCATGTCATTTTCAAAATATGTGGACGTGGCAGTGGGCGGGTCTTTTCTTTTTGTTTGTTGTCCAATTCTGCATATTAGCCATTAACAGCCACATACCAAATTTTGTCAAAATGGGTCGAACGGATTGTAAATTATGAAATTTTGTATTATTAGTGGGCGTGGCAGTGGGCGGGTCGGCACTTTTTTTGGTCGACTTTTGTCGGCACTTTTGTTTCCATGAGTATACCTAAATAATGTCAATTTTATAAGGCTACCATATCTTGTAATTAAGAATGGGGATATTTTATTTAGTTATTGGGCATTTTTTTCTTTTTTGGATGGTTTATTCAATAAAAGTAAATTTATATATATTTCCAATTATATTGTTAATATTACATTCTATCATTAAAATTAATATTTTGATTTGCAAATTCAATGTAACTGATATAATAATTATACCAGCAAGAGACGAATTCCCGTAACAAATGTGAATTCAGAAATGGGGAAATCCAATTTCCTTACAGTGGCATCACAAAAACAATGCGTGGTGAAAAAAATCACAGCTGTTTGAAGTAAATTATTTCATTTTCTGAAATGAAATTTCTCGAGAAATACCAATTTTTAAATTAGATTTTTGGGGCTAAAAGACCATATTTAACAAAAGTTAAAATCTAAAACTTGATACGAAAATGTTTTTTAGGGAAGACATGGAATATATTGCAGTAAACTTCCTTATTACTAATATTTCAAATTCAAGTTTCTTATGAATATGAAGAAGAAGAACAAGAGTCAAAACAAAAATGACAGTTGTCGGCAAGGGGTCTACTTGAGGTGAATATTGGGTCTACTAGAGTTGAATATAGGGTTTACTAGAGTTGAATATAGGGTCTACTAGGGTTGAGTTTCTGTTTTGTCTGCCGTGAATTGTTGGTATGTCACACACACCATCAGACAATTTCACAACCACATTGATGCGAAATTTCGAGTTTCCAATCTAATAATCTTTGATGTATAAGATAGCTCCAAATAGCACTTTTAACATCTCTTCATTCTCAAGCATGTATGTATGTACATATATCTATCTATATTTTTCACAAAAACTGTTGCTTTGATTTCAAGTGGTGCCAATTTTTATTTTCGCTCCCACAATTTGGGCATTAGATCTACTTCGATCGAAGTAGCCTGTGAACCCTGGTGTTCGTGTTGAAATACCAATGAAATACGCACCAAATCCCTATTAATATTATAAAATCAAGTGTTGGTTTGTCTGTATGTCTGTTTGTCTGTATGTTTGTGACGCAATCACGCCTAAACGGCTGAACCGATTTTGATGAAATTTGGAACTTAGATTATGTGGACTGTGGAAGGAAGTATAGGCTATATATAGTCGGCATTCTCCCACTGCCACGCCCACTTAT
>JAFDUT010000126.1:0-58047 GCA_017309665.1 Coelopa frigida | reverse complement strand
TCCACCAAAAAATGGACTAAAAACGCTCGCCTCGGTCTACTGTTTGATGTCTTTGGTATAATATGTTCCAATTACTCGTCCTTGGAGGTCCTCTAACTCATAATAGCAGTTGCCAAGTTTTCTCCGAATACAAGCTTTTTGAAATGTAGGAGCTAATTTGGCAGTGAAACCCTTCTCGAAATTACTCTGTTGTTAGTTTCGACGATACACCTCTTGACCTACTCTGAATATCACGTCTTTCGACCGTAAGTTGTAGGTGCGTTCATTTCGCTGTTGTTTAGGCATTTGTTCTCCGGCCTGTTCTCTAATTATCTCTATAGTATCATTTCGTTTGAACTATACTGTTATGTCTTCCAACATTTCGAGGTTCTTAAGCACCTGAAATGTGGAACCGTTGTTGATCATATGCTAACCAAAACTTAAAAAATAAGGTAAGGTACCGATTGAGATGTGTGTGGAGGATCGGAGAGAGCAAGCTATGCTATTGAGCTTACAGTCCCAGTCTTTTTGATCGGGTTTTACATTGTGGCTTTGATAGCCGCAATTACTGAGCGATTTAGCTTAAGGTGAATGTGTGGCAGTGTAAATATGATTAACACCATATTTTTGCAAAAGCCGGTCTTTGTCTGAAACCACAGTTTCAAGTGTTCCAAAGGCATGGAATATCTCTCCTTCTAAGTAATCCACCACACATCCCCAGTAAGTTTCTTAACTAGTTTTAGAAATGGAAACTTAGAGAATTGATCTAGAACTATGAAAATCCCAATGTTACCTTTACGAGTACGTGGGTAATGACCCATGAAATCGACATACAGTTTTTGAAAAATGCTCTGCGTCGCTGATGTTACACTTACATACCTAACAAGAGTTAGCACCCTCCTTCACATCACATACTAATTTTGGCCAGTAAAAGTAACTTCGAATTCGCTCCAACGTCTTATTAATACCCCGTGTGCACCTAGGGGATCATAATGGACCTTTTCCTGAATATCTGTTCGTAACCCCTGTCGTCAAGAGCGGACAGATCTTCGGTATTAACTCTAGAAAGAGCATCCGGAACTATGTTCTTGCTGCCACGCCGATTTTGGATTTTAAATGAAAAGCCTTGGAGGCAGGGTTTGTAAGATATCTATCAAAAACGATAATCTTTCGTTTTTCATCATAAAAAAAACTATCATCAATAATGAAAAATGATTTCTTTTCGTGAACGATGCAATTGTTTCTCATCGCAAATAAAAAAATTAATATCGTTTGCAATGTGTAAAAATTCTGTCCGCGGTCGAACTTATCATTAGCAGTTTAAAATATTTTTATCATGAAAGATACTCATCGATTACGTACTAGAACTTCTTTCTACGCGAATACTTTTTTTTTATTTTGATCGAGAAAATAGAAAAGTATGAACTAAACAAATTGTAGATTTTCTTTCAATAAATATTAAAACTGTATTTTGCATTTTTGAGAACAAAAAGGGTTATATGAATGACATTACTTCATTCATTCAAGTTCCTATCCTGCACGTAAGACTCTTTTCGTTGCCAAAAACGGTACCTACACCCACATATCTACCTACCTAACTCACAAGAAATGAGCTCGACCGTTGATAGGCGAATGCAGGACCATCGCGAACAAATTCTGGGAATCATTCATTTGACGCTGAAAACGTTTTCGAGAAAAAACAAACACAATTGATCGCAAACGATATTTTCTTCTTGTTCGCGTAGACATTTTGTTTTGTTTGCGGAGAAAAAAACGCTTCGTTCGCCGACAATATTTTCTTCTTGTTCGCGTAGTGTAATGGTTTTCTTCGCGACAAGTATTTTTATTTTCACGAACCAAATAAAAGAATTGGTTTGCGTAGAAAATGGTTTTTGTTCGAGAACGAAAGTTTATTTTTGCGATGAAGAACTGCCGCGAGAGAAATTTTTTTATCGTAACATATATTTATAGTTTAAGATAACTAAAAATTTTTCTTAATGTATAAATATTAATGAAAGATTTGATAAAAAAAAAAACGTTTCGGACCCCTGCTTGGAAGTTCATCGCACAATGCTGTAAGACCCTTTTTTTTATATAATAGGTTGTGATTACGAAAAAAAGAACTTGAACCAAAGAAAAAAATTGTAAAATATAATATTGTTATTTCGGCGTATATTTAAAAAAAAATGTTAGTTATAAAACAAAAAAAATCTTTTTAAAAAAAAAAATAATATGCGTAACAGAGTACATGAGAAAGAAGTGAAACTTTTTTATACCCTACACCCTGTGGGTAATTATACCCTACACCCTGTGGGTAAGGGTATATTCATTTTGTCCTTCCGTTTGTAACGCATTAAAGGAGAGGTCGTAGGTATGGAAAAGTATATATATTCTTGATCAGCGTCACCTCCTGAATCGATTTAGCTATGTCCGTCCGTCTGTCTGTCTGTCTGTCTGTGTGTCTGTCTGTGTGTCTCTCTGTGGAAATAGATTTTGTGAAGAACGGTAAGAGATACTGACTTGAAAATGGATTTAGTATTTCTATATTAATAAGCTACTTGTATGTAAAAATGGGCGTAATCGGTCAACGGACACGCCCACCTCCCATAGAAAGAAAAAGGTTTATATGGGATATCTGGTGAACTATGGTATATATCGAGATGAAATTTTGTGTGTGATCATGTTCCACTGATACGAGTTTAAAAGAAAAAAATGGAAAACATCGCCCATCGGACACGCCCACCTCCCATATAAAGCAAAAGGTTTATATGGGATATCTGGTGAACTATGGTATATATCGAGATGAAATTTTGTGTGTGATCATGTTCCACTGATACGAGTTTAAATGACAAAAATGGAAAACATCGCCCATCGGACACGCCCACCTCCCATATAAAGCAAAAGGTTTATATAGGATATCGATATCGAATATAGCTTCAAATATATAATTTCTCTTTGAAAGAGGCCACAGTTGTGAAAATCGCACGATGGAGTTAATAGCATTGAAGTGTAATGATGCATTTTCACTAATTATTGATAGAAATTCACTGTTTTTCCTTTAATGAACGTTGTATGCAGGGTGTAGGGTATGTAAACTTCGGCCTGGCCGAAGTTAACAGATTTTGCTTGGGTGGACCAGGCAAACCGAGCGCTAGTTTTTAAATATTGCCGACATGATAAATCAATGCATAATTGATTTATGAAATTTTAATTTAAATTTTTTGTTGAACAACTAGAAAGTATATTTGAAAGTTTAAAACGATGCGGCCTCCCATTCGGCCTCCCATGCGGCATCCCATTCATTTCCTTGCCTTCCTTCCATCTACATACTGCTTCTCTGATCTCTTTCTCCTCTCTATCTCGCTGAAGTACAAAAAATACATAAGCAGTCACATCCACACGAATCCAGAGCTAGAGTGTGAGGAGGATATAGAATTCTTAGTCTATATTTTCAATGAAATGGTTACCGTAGCAGCGGAATTATCAACCCCTATGGCTGGTAAAGCCTCAAAAAATATGAAAATTGTAACCAACAATTATATTGAAAGACTGGTTACAAATAAACGCCGCCTTAGAAGAGAATGGCAGGCCTGCAGATCCCCGGCGTCGATACAACGACTCAACGTTACAGTAAGGAAATTAAGGGAGGTCCTTAGGCTACAGCAGGAAAGTGAGCAACACAAATATATAGGAAAACTAACATCTACTAGTTCCAATAAACGCTCTCTATGGGGAGTAAATAAATCCATAAAGACACCAGTAGAAGGTGAATCTCCAATTAGAGATTATCATGGTAACTGGGCTCGCAGCGAAGAGGAGAAGGCCAATGCCATCGCTCGACATCTAAGTTCGGTATTTCAACCAAATCCTCCTACTAATGGATTCCAAATCCCTTACCTTAATTGCATCTCTCAAGAAGGTATGAGTCCTATCACTAGCACTGAGATCGAAATCAAAACCGTTATACAAACGTAGCTGAATCCCAAAAAAGCCCCTGGCTACGATCACATAACCCCCAAATGCTAACTGAACTTCCTAATTCTGTAATAATTTTTATTACTAGCTTATTCAATGCTATCTTTCGAACTGGCCACTTTCCAACACCATTTCCATTAACCATAGAACTCCACTAAGCCTAGAAAACAAGGTACTCCTAACAATAGCATCATAAAACCTATTTGGACATATGGTATCCAACTATGGGGAAACGCATGTGCAACTAATATTGAACTTATACAGAGAGCGCAAACAAAGATACTAAGAACCATGACGGGTGCTCGTTGGTACATCCGAAATATAATTATACACAGAGACCTGAACATTCCCTTGGTGAAGGACGTAATTTCACACATCAGAGCAAGAATCTGGAGAAGCTACAAATCCATCCAAACCCCCTAGCGAACGCACTGACGTACACAAGCAGCACATCCTGTCTACGTAGGAACGACCTACCATCCCTGTGATAAGAAGGATCACACAACAACAGTACTCCCCCCAATGAAGGAGTAGAGTAGATTATAAGTAGATATAAGATTTGATCAATTATTGTTAGTCTTTAGAAGAGAAGATCCAATAAATAAAGAACTATATACAAAAAAATCCCCTTACCTTCATTACCAAGTTGCATGCTACAATTATAATGGGTGTCAGACATTCTGGAGAAAATTTAGCCATTTGCCTTATTTGTTATTTGCTTTTAGGTGATACAAAGCTTTTAGTGTCCACAAAGTGAAAACATTGCTTTCACGAAAACTGCTTGCTGTTCACATGTCCGGAATGCAGATCGACTATGAGTAGAAATAGCTTGACTTGAATAGTTGAAGGATTAGAAGTAGATTACTGGGGAAATACCTAAAAAGTTTTCTGCTAACTCTCGAGTTATTCAGTCAAGATATATGAAGCGGAAACAAAATAATAATGTAAATAGAAATTTAAATTTACCAAACCTCAATGAGAAGAATTACCAGCTTTTATTTAGAAAACACAATTTTGAATAAGGTTAAAAATCAGTATAAAGATGATAAGAATGTATAATTCAACTATCGCAACAGTTGTCTCAAATGAATGTTAATTGATCACAAGATCGATTAATGACGATTTAGGAGGAAATTTTAACTATTATGTGAGCATAGTTATTTATTATTCACAGGAAAAGCGAAAGAATGTCGATACAGACGCAAAGTTAATCCTATTGTGTGGCCTAAGATATGCGCTGAAAGTTCACTTTAGTGATCACTTAATTGATACGGATTTTCGTGAACATATCAGAGAACGAAAACAACAGTCAAATGAATCATTTGATGATATCCATAATGCTATTTTACAACATTACGATTTTTTTTTAATCTAATATATCAACAGGAATTGATTGAAATTTTACGTAGAGATCTGAGGCTATATTTACATAAAAACCTCTTTTACCTTCACATAAATTCTGTTTCTCAATTACGTCAACTTGTACTGCGACGAGAATCTCTTAATATTGAAATTGATAAAGCAAAAATTAATAAAACTTATTGGAAAAATATTGAAACCGCCTTTCGATTTCTCTACGAATCGAAATTTAAAAAAATGTAAAATTGTGTTGTTCAAAGAAATGCGAAGCCAAAAATATTCGGTTGTTGACCTTTACATCTGTTGTTTCCACTCCAGCAGTTCGTCTGTGTCGACCGATCGCTGCGCATTTTGTATATCCTCTTCGTTGTTCTCTTTCCATTCTTCTTTGTGCATCTAACCCGAAATGCGTATTAACTGACTCCTCGAACTTGTTGCGGGTAGCGATACAATTTTCAGAGAGAACGAGAGTCACTTCTTGTTTGAGGTTGGAGATTTTGTAAAGTTCTGATATTTTAATAAAGCGGCACTTTTTGTTTGACCGTCAAAGTGTGTGGTCGCAGATTTGGGACAGTTGTGAATGTGATTCAGTAAGTAGTCTGCGTTTTCGTTCTCTCTCTCTCTCTCTTTCGTTAGCCATCTCTCTATCCTAATTCTAATAACTCCTCTTTATGCAGGGGCCTCTCGCCGCTCTACTAGGGAATGAAACATCTGCATTATTTAGTACTGGCTGGTTCGTTTCCTTTTACGTTTTTTTGCCGTAGAGTTTTAATAGAGAATTGTGAGTTTTGGCAAAACGGTTTCTATATAATGGAAAATTTTGAACATGCGTCTTGCAAAGATCACACGTGTAAGTTTGTGCTATGCATTTCTCCATCATTGCAATTGAAACTTCTGCGGAGTGAACATCTACTAAACGTCAAATTGATTTTGTTAGTTAGAGTGGACAGTGGTTTAATCAGACGAAGAATTAATAATAGTTCCCGTAGAAAGCCACAAATTTCATGAACAATGTTCGGTCTGGATTTCTTCTTTTAACCACGACGAGTAAGTTAGAGAACTTTTACGAAGAATAGGCCGAGTTCTCATTACATGGCTAATTCCAATTGTGTTTCTCAGCCTAGTCCCATGATAAAATAAAATTTAATGTTTTGTAACGGTTCGGATGGGATGTCTGTCAGCGATTTAATTTTTGGCGTACACACCCTAAAGCATAGATTGGACGGAATTTGAAACCCCGGCTTGATCTCAGAGTGTGATCGAGCCACACGTTTGGAAAAGCAGTTTTTCTTTATTACCTCTGCAATTGTGGGACACTTGCACAGTTGCCAACTTTGTGTAACCGCCTTTTAATTTCTCTACGAATCAAAATTTTAAAAACGTAAAATTATGTTGTTAAAAAAAATGCGACGCAAAAAATGTTCAGTTGTTGACCTCAACATCTGTTGTTCCCCGCAGTTCGTCTTTGTTGACCGATCGCTCGAGACAACTGCGCATTTTGTTGTTCTTTTTCCATTCTTCTTTGTGCATCTATCTTGAAATGCGCATTAACTGACCACACGAACTTGTTGCATCAAAATATATTATATTTAAAGATTAATTTGCAACTATCTACGACAACGTGGAACCAGTCTGCAAATCGCATCGACAAGCATATTTTCACTTTATTGGTCTGGGCCGAAATTAGTAGGACTACGTGACAGAAATCTGTCTATTCAAGTATTCATAATCCGGAGGAAAATTAAGTCTCAGTCCACTGATACCGTCCGTCACGAGCCTCGGAGCTCGGAGCAACTCCGTAACCAAAGATCTTTAAGTCGCTCGAGTTTGAGAAGCAGTTTGCAAGAATTTTACAACAACCATCTAAAGTTAGCAAAATATGTTTTTCTACTTTATTATTGTTCGCTTTTGTGAGGATTAATTAATTAATGAATTAACTTAAAATATTCCATATTGGGTTATTTTCAGGAAAAGAACTAGAAACTAAAGAAGAATAAGAAAAAGAATTAGAGTTAAAAAAGAAAAGTGCCAGGAATTTTCTGCCAAAATATTAATACCTATAGATTTTGAATTCAAAGCTGTTCAAACTGTATCGTCGTCGCTGGGCAGAACGTCTCATCGATGGAGTATTTGTAAGTAATTGCTTAATTACTTTTTGTACCCTACACCCTGTGGGTATGGGTATATTAATTTTGTCCTTCCGTTTGTAACGCATTAAAGAAGAGGTCGTAGGTATGCAAAGTCACCTCCTGGATCGATTTAGCTATGCCCGTCTATCTGTAGAAATAGATTTTCTGAAGAAACGGTTAGAGATACTGAGTTGAAATTTTGGACTTAGTATGGGTGAAATCCGTCAACGGACACGCCCACCTCCCATATAACGCAAAAGTATAATATGGAATATCTTGTGATCTCTGACATATATCGAGATGAAATTTTGTGTGTGGTCATGTTCCACTGATAAAAGTTTAAAAGTCAAAAATGGAAATCATCGCCCATCGGACACGCCCACCTCCCATATAACGCAAAAGTTGAATATGGGATATATGATATATATGGTATATATAGAGATTCATTTTTGCGTGCGTGCTAAAAATTGAAAAGATCGATCAACTGACAAACTACAGCTCAGCTTAAAAGCTACAGCTCAATATTGGATACATGGTAAACCATACAGACAGTTATTCGATTAAATATTGCTACTAAGAGTTCCCAAGAATCAAATGGAAAAGATTTCTAATAGGACATGAGCACCATCCATACAAAATCGTAGATCTACAAGAAATCCAACTACTTTATGGATTTTATTGGCTAATGAAAGTGTGGGAGTGAATGCAAGAAGAAAGAGACCACATCCAATTGAACCTCAATGGACCCCTCTAGAAAAATTGACTATATCCTTTCAATATAAACGTAGTGAGCAGGTGACGATTCAGAGAATACAATTTCGAATTGTATCTGCTGAAGGGATCACAATCCACAAAAGTCAGGGAGCTACATATTTCCAAATGGCTGTTCATCTTCGAAGTGGAATCAGTCGCGCGGCACTATATATTGCTTATAGTAGCGCAGCAAGTACTTCTAGACTATATATTGTTGGAAATTTCAACCCTCCCAAGTCTTTTGTTGAATCAGATTTTGTCCCCATTGAAATGAACATCTAAAATCGGAATAGCAACTAAATGCACATTATGAATTTACGGCACACAAAAAATCATCGATTCAAATGTTCTTCCATTTGGAAACATGAGCCTTTCAACAGAAAACTATAATAATCCTAACTTCTCCCTTATTCATAGATTAGTTCTAAAGACAATCGCCGCAAAAAGCTTGAACAATATAATTTCTCTTTGAAAGATACCACTGTTGTGAAAATCGCACGATGGAGTTAATAGCATTAAAGTGCAATGACGCATTTTCAATAATTATTGATAGAAATTAATTTTTCCCTAATAAACGTTGTATGCAGAATGTAGGGATAGTAAACTTCGGCCTGACCGAAGTTAACAGATTTTGCCTGGGTGGACCAGGCGCTAGTTTATATGTCAACTACTCACACTGCATAGTGTCCCTTTTAAGGGGCACCTTATAAAACTACACACTGTACTATGATGCCAGATGCAAGTTTCGGCGCGATTCTTATGCAAAAGAAAGATTTTGCTAAATTACATTCGGTGTTTTACTACTCAAAGAGAACCACAGAGACCGAATCTAAGTATCACAGTTTTGAATTGGAAATGCTGGCTATAGTAAACGCGTTGACACATTTTCGCGTATACAAGGTTACAAGGTTTGAAAAAATAGCAAGGTTGGCGTTAGAATTACAAAATTTGTATTATATGTTAGAACATAGGAAGGACACTCATGTGCAGCATGTGGATGAACTAAGCCGTTGTACAAACATTTTAGTAGTACTTTCGAATAGAATTTCGTTTGATGTCAAGCATAGGATAAAGCAATGAGAAAATTACGGGAGTTGCTTGAAAAGTCAGAGCACAATTTATATGAAATGCGAAATTATATACACTTAAGAAAAAAGACGATGGAACTGTGTTGTTTTGGGTTTCTCAAACCATAGAAGATCATGTTCTTTACAAATACCATGATGAAATGGGACATGTATTGACAAGGTATTAACCCATTAGTGAATAGAGTTTCTTTAAAGGAACGATCACATTTTTCCACTGTACGTTACTTTCGATTACATCTCTTTTATCATAATTACATAAATTGATTTTATATTTTTCGAGTAATGTGGTTATTTTTGGTTAATAAATGAAAAAAGTGAAGCAATTAAAATTCAGAATTCGTGGCGAGTTAGTAAAAACGAAATAAAAGTAATATTTTGTTATTCAATATCATTATTTTGGTTGAATATTGTTAAAAATATCATTAGAATTCTCAGTGCAACAATTGTGGACGTGTTTCAACTGTGCTCCGAATTTAAAAATTAGTTAATGTGCTATAAAGCGCTTTAAATCACCAAATTGCGAAATAGACTCTTAATAAACATAAAACCCTGTGAAAGCTTATGGCTACGCACTCCCCAAAAAAACATATTACATATTATTTATAAAATAAAAAGTGTAAACAAATAACATATGCATAAAAAAAAAAAACATATAAAAGAAAGTGCAAACAATGCCCGTGGGTCACTCTCCACCTAGAGATAAACAATACCCTCTCGCGAGTGCAAACAATTACCCAGCGAAAACAAGCATCAGTTTAACAACAACAACACACGCGCAACCTGCTCGCGATGCAACTGCAAAACAGCTCTCGTGGAGCGAGCAATGCCCATCGCCAAACATAAATACAACAACAATAAATACAAATACAAAACATACAAATGTGCTGCTACCTTAAGCACAACAACAAATACCACTGTGACGACTCTCGCTTCTGCATGCACAACAACAACTACTACATCTAGTTTCTCTCCCTTCTCCTCGATCATGTCGACGTCAAACACTATACAACCAACTGCGATCGAACATGTTGCGATAAGTAAACACTCAAATCCACAAATTATAACAAAACGATCGCGAAGCTCTTCTACCAAAGGTACTGAAGTACCCAACACAAATAAAAAACATAAGACCAAAACACAGCAGGCAAACCAAAAAACAATAACAGAATACTGGCTAAGCCAGCCACTCCGGAACACGACTAACACTCAATGCCAACCGCCTTCCTCCAACCGGTTCGAACTGCTCTCCGACGCAAATGACGAGCTGGAGAACAACAGTGGAACAAATAACGAAAAACTAAAAGTAAAAACACAAACTCCAAAGCCACCACCAATATATGTACAAAACATGCAATATATCAACAACCTATCAAAAGCCCTAAACTCAATTTCAAATTGCTCCTATCAAATGAAAGTGTTAAATAATAATGAAGTTAAAATACAACCAGCAAAATCAATAAACTACACTGATATAATAAAACTACTAAAAGAAAAACAAACATAATACTACACATACAAACCAAAAGGTCAAGGGGGATTTAAAGTAATATTGAGAAACATGCATTACTCTACAGACATAAACGACATTAAAACAGAACTGGCCGAACTAGGGCATGAAGTAACTAATATCCAAAACATACTACAAACAGGGACAAAAAAAACACTGTCCTTATTCTCAATAGAACTTAAAACAAACAAAAACCATAAAGACACATACACATTGACTAGCCTTTTGCACTGCAAAATATCCTTCGAGCCTCCTCACCAAAAAAGAACCCTGCCCCAATGTACAAACTGCCAAAAATATGGACCCACCAAAAATTTCTGTACCAAAAACCCAGTCTGCGTTAAATGCGCTGGTGCACATAAAACCATAAACTGCCAAATTCCTGCGAATAGTAACAAGATTAAATGCGCATTATGTGGCGAAAAGCATACCGCTAACTATAAGGGCTGCATGATCTATAAGACACTAAAAATAAATCGCTTCCCAGCACTACGAAAAAAATCAGAACAATCAAGCTCAATCAAGCCAAACCTAACATATGCTCAAGTATCCGCTACCAATACGTCAACAACTACCAACGATTAACCTAAAAAACACTGACCTTTCTGAACTCAAAGAAATGATGAAAACACTTATTACTCAGATGTCTAACATGATGAGCACATTACAATGCTGGTGACAAAACTAAATGGACAATAATAATCTAAAAATAACACTATGGAATGCTAACGGACTCGGCCAGCATATACTGGAGCTGAAATCTTTTATTTACAACCAAATTGACATCATGCTCATATCTGAGACTCACTTTACTGATAAAAGCTTCGTAAAAATACCTAAGTACAAGATCTACTATACTAATCATCCTGACAACAAAGCTCATGGTGGAACCGCAATTATAATTAACCAAAATATTAAATGTATAGAACTAGAAAAATACAGAAAAGACTATCTGCAAGCTACAACAGTACAAATATCTTTCTATGTACGCTAGGCAAACGCTTCATTGCCGGAGGAGACTTTAACGCAAAAAACTCAACTTGGGGCTCAAGATTGATAAATAAAAAAGGATAACATTTACTAGACTCAATAAGAGTGAGTAAGTGAAAGTCTCGTAGAGGCGTCAAATGTATCACCAGGTCCTATTATTATACCCTACACCCTGTGAGTAAGGGTATATTCATTATACCCTACACCCTGAGGGTAAGGGTATATTCATTTTGTCCTTCCATTTGTAACGCATTAAAGGAGAGGTCGTAGGTATGGAAAAGTATATATATTCTTGATCAGCGTCACCTCCTGAATCGATTGCTGTGGAAATAGATTTTGTGAAGAAACGGTAAGAGATACTGACTTGAAATTTTGGATTTACTTTTTCTATATTAATAAGCTACTTGTATGTGAAAATGGGCGTAATCGGTCAACGGACACGCCCACCTCCCATATAAAGAAAAAGGTTTATATGGGATATCTGGTGAACTATGGTATATATCGAGATGAAATTTTGTGTGTGATCATGTTCCACTGATACGAGTTTAAAAGAAAAAAATGGAAAATATTGCCCATCGGACACGCCCACCTCCCATATAAAGCAAATGGTTTATATGGGATATCTGGTGAACTATGGTATATATCGAGATGAAATTTTGTGTGTGATCATGTTCCACTGATACGAGTTTAAAAGAAAAAAATGGAAAACATCGCCCATCGGACACGCCCACCTCCCATATAAAGCAAAAGGTTTATATAGGATATCTGGTGAACTATGGTATATATCGAGCACCTTCCATACAAAATCGTAGATCTACAAGAAATCCAACTACTTTATGGATGTTATTAGTTGATGAAAGGTGGGAGTGAATGCAAGAAGAATGAGACCACATCCAACTGAACCTCAATGGACGCCCATAAAAAAATGATTATATCCTTTCAATATAAACGTAATGAGCAGGTGACGATTGAGAGAATACAATCCCTGCTGACGGGATCACAATCCACAAAAGTCAGTGAGCTACATATTTCCAAATGGCTGTTCATCTTCAAAGTGGAATCAGTCACGCGGCACTATATGTTGCTTATAGTAGCGCAGCAAGTACTTCTGGACTTTATATTGTTGAAAATTTCTACCCTCCCAAGTCTGTTGTTGAATCAGATTTTGTCTGCATTGAAATGAACATCTAAAATAGGAAAAGCAACTAAAGGCACATTATGATTTTATGGCACACAAATAATCATCGATTCAATTATTCTTCCATAAATTTCAGAGCTTTAATGCGCACTTTCAAGATATTAGCAATGGCACAATGCTGCAAACACCAGAACTACTTCGTTTTGTAGAAACATAGGCCCCTATAAGATTCCTAACTTCACTCTTATTCATAGATTAGGCAATCGACACAGGGTATGTGTAGGGTATGTAAACTTCGGCCTGGCCGAAGTTAACAGATTTTGCCTGGGTGGACAGTTTTTAGGAGCAGTTTTAGTTAGTTAGTTAGTTTAGTTAGCGCTAGTTTTTTAACTCTCAACCCCCCTTCTGGAGGTACAAAATGCAAATTTTTCATATGTTACAACCAGGGGTCCGAAAACGTTTTTTTTTTTCAAATCTTTCATTAATATTTATCTTTGAAGACAATTTTATATTTATCTTAAACGATAAATATATGTTACGATAAAAAAATTTTTCTCGCAACAGTTCTTCATCGCAAAGATAAACTTTCGTTCACGAACAAAAACCATTTTGTACGCAAACAAATCCTTTTATTTTTTTCGTGAAAATAAAAATACTTGTCGCGAACAAAACAATATCTCTACGCGAACAAGTAATAAATATTGTCGGCGAACAAAGCGTTTTTTTCTCCGCAAACAAAACAAAATGTCTACGCGAACATGAAGAAAATATCTTTTGCGATCAAACCTTTTTGTTTTTTTCGCGAAAACGTTTTGTCTCCTCGAAACGTTTATTCTTCATCTCGAAAACGTTTTTTATCTCTACACCAAAACGTTTTTTATCTCTACACGAAAACGTTTTTTTTCTCTACACGAAAACGTTTTTTTCTCTACCTGAAAACGTTTTCAGAGAATGAATGAATGAAGGAATGGAATTGGTTCGCGATGGTTCTGCGTTTGCCTGTTGTGCTCGTTCTTTGCGATTCGTTAGGTAGGTACGTACGGTATTGGTAAAAAAATTGAGAACATGTCGAGTGAAGCAAAACAATGAATAATCCTGATCTAACTTAAAGATGGGACGTAAATAGTTATTTGTAGAAATAGAAAAATATGAACTAAACAAATTGTAGATTTTCTTTCAATAAATATTAAAACTGCATTTTGAATTTTTAAGAGCAAAAAGGGTTATATAAATGACATTGAAGTAATGTATGAAGTATTCATTCAAGTTCCTATCCTGCAGGTAGAACTCATTTCGTTGCCAAAAACTGTACCTACACCCACATATCTACCTACCTAACTCACAAGAAATGAGCTCGACCGTTGACCGGCGAATGCAGGACCATCGCGAACAAATTCTTGGAATCATTCATTTGACGCTGAAAACGTTTTCGAAGTGAAAAAACGTTTGTCGCAAAAGATATTTTTTCTTGTTCGCCCAGAAATATTGTTCTGTTCGCGAAAAGTATTTTTATTTTCTCGATCAAAAAAAAAAAAGTTTTTGCATAGAAAGAAGTTCTAGTACGCGATCGATGAGAATCTTACATGATAAAAATATTTTTAACTGCTAATGATAAGTTCGACCGCGGACAGAACTTTTTACACGTCGCAAACGATATTAATTTTTTTATTTGCGATGAGAAACAATTGCATCGTTCACGAAAAGAATTAATTTTTCATCATTGATGATAGTTTTTTTATGGTGAAAAACCAAAGATTAGAGTTTTTGAGAGATATTTTACGAACCCTGGTTACAACAACTTACTCTAACTATCCAGGAGTTAGTCCTACGGAGCTCAATTGTATTACGAGGTCCTATTATTTTATTACCCCCAACATTTCACCCATACACATCTACCCCCTATCGTCTCCCCTTCTGGGGGTCTCCATACAAAAACTCAAAAATTAATAAAAATCTAGAAAAAACCCCCGGCATGACTCGTAGAGTAGTCAAATGTAAAACCAGTTCCAAATTTTTTCCAACCCCCGACATTTCACCCATACATACCTACCCTCTATATTCCCCCCTTCTGGGTGTCCCCATACAAAAACTCATCAAAATGGGATTTCATGTATTAAATACTGCTATTGATGCTATGAAAGATATACCAAAAAGTTATATAAAAGTTAGACCATTTGGTTCTTCTCGCTTGTTGAAAATTGTTTCTTGTAATTGGCGATGACAAATAATAAATCTTGAAACTCCTCTTCATTCCGGTAGAGACTCTCGTTTTAGTCTTGGCCATCTTCACTCCTCTTTCTGTCGTATCGTTCACCACTCTCAAATTCTGGACTATTTTTACAGCTTCTTTGTAGTCGTCGAGCTCATCCCAAACGGTTGGAGGTTGATTTAAAGAATCTTGAGATAACTGTGACGTAATCGCTTAATTCGGTTTCATGAAATCGTCGTCTTGAAACTTTTTTGAGTTTCTTTTTTCGTTTTTTTACGCTGCTGTGTCTGATTACATTAACTTCAGGATCAGGTGTCTTTACATAGCACACTTAGAACACATGCTATGAAATGACGGTTCTCCGAATTTATAGTGTTGTCCGAATTTATAGTTTTATTTTATTTTCTTATACATACTTATGCATATTTAGATTAATAAATAAAATAAATAAAATTTAAAAAAAATACTTTTCTATAAAATAAAAACTATAAAAAAAAATCCTTTTCGGGAGGACTAACTATGCACAAATATATGCCAAAAATGTATACAATAAGATAGATATCATATATAAGATATCGTAGGATAGTAATAGCACACATATCTACGAAATAGCATGCAATAAAAGGTACAAACTCTCCATTTATTCGCATGGGCCTCTTCAGGCCCAGTAGGTTATGTTAGCGCCTCAGTATGGAAAGTAGCAGAAATAATACCAATACCAACGCCGCTCAAAAGCTAGCTCATACAGACCGATAAGCCTCTTACCAATTCTTTCCAAGCTCTTTAAAAAAATTCTTTTTTACCGACTTGAACCTATCTTGACGCAAAGAAATCTAATACCCAGTCACCAGTTTGGCTTTAGACGGTGACACTCCACTATCCAACAAGTACATCGAGTAATAAATAAGATTAATACTGATATTGATAACAAAAAAATCTGCGTAGCAGTATATCTTGACGTTGCAAAAGCTTTCGACAGCGTATGGCAAAAAGGACTCTTACACAAACTAAAACAGCAAATACCACTTGACTACTATCTCCTTCTTAAAAGCTATATAAACGGCAGATATTTGGGCATAATTGCACTTTACCACCACCTTTTCCGATTTTAAATTTTTGTATATCAAAATGTTGCTTTTTCTGAGAATATCCGAACGCCAAATTTTCAAGTCGCGCTCTCATCGGGTTTAGGAGAGCCAAGGGGTCAAAGGTCAAACTTGGTGTTTCACTATAATGGCCATCAAATGTTGTGGTGTAAATGTTGACCGATCTGAATCGTACGGATATGGAATTAAAGGTAATTTTATTGCCTACAAAACTGCATACTAAGATTTTATAAAAATGTTTCGAAAATAAAATTTAAAAAAAAAACACAAAAAAATAATTTAATTTTTAGGTTCAATAATTTTTTTTATTTTTTTTTTTCGTTATTAACTATAGGTTTTGTATACATTTTCTGAAAGCTGGTATCAATACATTCAAAACGGTATATAATATTATATATAATTATTGTAAATCAATAGTATTTTTTCCCATTTACGGAAAGGTAAGTTTTAAAATTTGTTATATTGGCAAACTTGTCGGTTATTTAAATGCATTTTTATATGTTTTTTTTTTTATTTGATAATACGTATCCAGGTAGAGGTAATCTTCGCAAGATACAGACAGACCGGTCTGCCTGCATGCACGATTCACCGCTTCACAGCGGCGCCTACGTACTAATCCTCTCCTAAGCACACACGTTCCTGTTTTGGCCCCTGTGGTACCGCCAATATAGGCATTCCTTCACAGGGAAGGGTGGAGTTTCATTTCTCCTTTCTACTGTTTCATTTCATTCCATTTGTTGTCGACCCTAACTGTTGATTCTCGACCCTAACTGTGCCTTATACGTTCCTGCTCCCTAAGGTTTCTGAGCACCGTTGAACATATTGTACTCATTAAATCCCACACTTCATCTGACTGTAGCATACAGCCTATGATGTTATCAGGTGTTACCCGTACATGAGCTTTTTCCTCCAGATTTCTTTGTACCCAACTAAATCTTGGGCATTTAAAGAATATATGCTCCACATTTTCCGTTTCTTCACACACCGGGCACAACGGCGATTCGTCATGCCTGTACTTGTACAGATATGCTCTGTAACATCCATGACCTGTAAGGAATTGGGTTAGATAAAAATTTATTTCTCCACTACATCGCAGAACCCATGGCTCGATGCTTCTAATCAGACGGTGAGTCCAGCGTCCGTTGGGCGATTGGTCCCAAGTTCCCTGCCAGGTTTGAATACTTGTTTCTCTTTCATCGTCTATTTCATTTGTTGTTAGCGTTCTGTTGTCTGCTTTTCTTCTGTCGTACATTCTATGCAGCTCGGCTGCTAGAATGTCAGCCGGCAAACACCTGGGCATAGGGAGCCGGAGTACTTCGTCGTAGGCGATATTCCATAGTAGCGGGCCGAGTACGGATCCTTGTGGTACTCCGCAAGTCACTTCATGGGTTTTTACTCCATCATCTGTGTCATATATCAACACTCTTTCTGAGAGGTAGCTAGTCACGATATTGACTAGGTACTCTGGTGTGCGAAGTCTTCTGAGTGAGTTCACTATGTTTTGCCAGTTTACAGTGTTAAACGCATTTTTGACATCAAGTGTAATAACTGCACAATACTCTTTTGTGCCATAACGCCACCTCGAGCCTTCAATGGCCTTTGCTGCTATCGAGGTTACCTTTCTTACAGCATCAATTGTTGATCTGTTCCTTCGAAAGCCGTACTGTTCTTCGCTCAGTCCATTTACTTCACTCACATATTTCTCCAGCCGCACACATATAATCCGCTCAAGAATTTTCCCCATTGTATCGATCATACAGAGTGGTCTGTATGATCCTGGTTCACCTGGTGGCTTTTTTCCTTTAGGCAGAAGAACTAGCCTTTGTCTTTTCCAAATTTTTGGAAAAATGCCTTGGGCTAGACATTTTGCGTACATCTCCGTGAACAATTCCGGGGTTTGCTTTACAGCGAGTTTCAGCACCTTGTTTGGAATTCCGTCCATACCAGGTGCTTTGTTGTCTGCAAATCTTTTTGAGGCTGCCAAGACTTCCTCTTGATTTAGCTGCGGTGACTCTATGTTCTGTGTCACCTCATGCTCTTCTTGATTTACCCTTGTTTCGCTTGGGAACAGAGTTTCGACCTCGTTTTTCAGTAATGTTGAGCAGGTCGGGGGCTGCGCTTTCCCGCCTTTTAACCTTGTCATTACAATTCTATATGCTCTACCCCAGGGGTTTTCGTCAAGGTTTCTGCAAAGTTCTTTAAAGCAGTTTTTCTTACTTTGTCTTATTGTCAATTTAAGCTCTTTTCTAGATAGTTTGTAGCTTTCACGCAGTCTGGTTTGTTCTCTTTCTAGTCTGTTTCTTTGCAGCTTTCTTCGTGCCCTATGGCATGTCTTTCGTTTTTTTGCAATATCCTCATTCCACCAGTATGCTGGTTTCCTCCCGTTTGATTGGCCTTTTCTAGTCATTGCTGCATCACATGCATCGGTGATTAGTTTTGTCAAGTGTTTTGCTGCCTCGTTTGGATTGATGTCTAAGGTTAGATTTTGCGTCGAGATCATTATCTTCAAGATTTCTTCGTCAAGAGTTTCGATTTTCCATCCCTTGGTTCCTGCTCTGAGCGAGTGCTGTGTTTGCTGTACTTGTTTTGTTTTCACAAGCACTGCCTGGTGGTCACTATGCGTGTACATGTCACTTAGTTCCCATTTTGTTCGTCGTGCCAATGAGCTTGAGGCAGATTGGGTGGCCACGCAGGTTTGTCCTCTTACTACCCCAGTCAGTTGCCCAAGCATTAAAGTCACCTGCAATTATTTTAGGGTTCTTTCCCCTAGCGTCAGTTACTATTTTATCTAATAGGACTTCGAAGTCATACAGCTGCATGCTTGGAGGGGCATAGCAGCTATAGAAGTAGGTGCCACGAATTTTTGCACAGACAAAATGCTCTTCATTTGTGACCGGCCGGTCTTGTATTGCCTCTTTTCCACACACCCAGATTGCTGCCACCTTTTTACTATCAGACAGCCATATCCCAGATTGCTCAGTCTTATACTGTTCGCATAGGATCGCTACGTCAATTTTATTCTCAAATATATTTTGCATCTGAAGTTCCTGTGCTGCTTCGCAGTGATTTAGGTTTAGCTGCAGTATATTCATTTTTGCCGTGTTTTCAGTGCCTCCTGATACATCGGACACAGTCGGCTTCCTGCTTGATGTCTAACATCTGTACGTTTTTTACTTTTACATAAAAGAAAGTGCAAACAATGCCCGTGGGTCACTCTCCACATAGAGATAAACAATACTCTCTCGCGAGTGCAAACAATTACCCAGCGCAAACAAGCATCAGTTTAACAACAACAACACACGCGCAACCTGCTCGCGATGCAACTGTAAAACAGCTCTCGTGGAGCGAGCAATGCCCATCGCCAAACATAAATACAACAACAATAAATACAAATACAAAACATACAAATGTGCTGCTACCTTAAGCACAACAACAAATACCACTGTGACGACTCTCGCTTCTGCATGCACAACAACAACTACTACATCTAGTTTCTCTCCCTTCTCCTCGATCATGTCGACGTCAAACACTATAAAACCAACTGCGATCGAACATGTTGCGATAAGTAAACAATCAAATCCACAAATTATAACAAAACGATCGCGAAGCTCTTCTACCAAAGGTACTGAAGTACCCAACACAAATAAAAAACATAAGACCAAAACACAGCAGGCAAACCAAAAAACAATAACAGAATACTGGCTAAGCCAGCCACTCCGGAACACGACTAACACTCAATGCCAACCGCCTTCCTCCAACCGGTTCGAACTGCTCTCCGACGCAAATGACGAGCTGGAGAACAACAGTGGAACAAATAACGAAAAACTAAAAGTAAAAACACAAACTCCAAAGCCACCACCAATATATGTACAAAACATGCAATATATCAACAACCTATCAAAAGCCCTAAACTCAATTTCAAATTGCTTCTATCAAATGAAAGTGTTAAATAATAATGAATTTAAAATACAACCAGCAAAATCAATAAACTACACTGATATAATAAAACTACTAAAAGAAAAACAAACATAATACTACACATACAAACCAAAAGGTCAAAGGGGATTTAAAATAAATATACCTTCGAGCCTCCTCACCAAAAAAGAACCCTGCCCCAATGTACAAACTGCCAAAAATATGGACACACCAAAAATTTCTGTACCAAAAACCCAGTCTGCGTTAAATGCGCTGGTGCACATAAAACCATAAACTGCCAAATTCCTGCGAATAGTAACAAGATTAAATGCGCATTATGTGGCGAAAAGCATACCGCTAACTATAAGGGCTGCATGATCTATAAGACACTAAAAATAAATCGCTTCCCAGCACTACGAAAAAAATCAGAACAATCAAGCTCAATCAAGCCAAACCTAACATATGCTCAAGTATCCGCTACCAATACGTCAACAACTACCAACGATTAACCTAAAAAACACTGACCTTTCTGAACTCAAAGAAATGATGAAAACACTTATTACTCAGATGTCTAACATGATGAGCACATTACAATGCTGGTGACAAAACTAAATGGACAATAATAATCTAAAAATAACACTATGGAATGCTAACGGACTCGGCCAGCATATACTGGAGCTGAAATCTTTTATTTACAACCAAATTGACATCATGCTCATATCTGAGACTCACTTTACTGATAAAAGCTTCGTAAAAATACCTAAGTACAAGATCTACTATACTAATCATCCTGACAACAAAGCTCATGGTGGAACCGCAATTATAATTAACCAAAATATTAAATGTATAGAACTAGAAAAATACAGAAAAGACTATCTGCAAGCTACAACAGTACAAATATCTTTCTATGTACGCTAGGCAAACGCTTCATTGCCGGAGGAGACTTTAACGCAAAAAACTCAACTTGGGGCTCAAGATTGATAAATAAAAAAGGATAACATTTACTAGACTCAATAAGAGTGAGTAAGTGAAAGTCTCGTAGAGGCGTCAAATGTATCACCAGGTCCTATTATTATACCCTACACCCTGTGAGTAAGGGTATATTCATTATACCCTACACCCTGAGGGTAAGGGTATATTCATTTTGTCCTTCCATTTGTAACGCATTAAAGGAGAGGTCGTAGGTATGGAAAAGTATATATATTCTTGATCAGCGTCACCTCCTGAATCGATTTAGCTATGTCCGTCTGTCTGTCTGTCTGTCTGTCTGTCTATGTGTCTGTGTGTCTGTCTGTGGAAATAGATTTTGTGAAGAAACGGTAAGAGATACTGACTTGAAATTTCCTCCCGTTTGATTGGCCTTTTCTAGTCATTGCTGCATCACATGCATCGGTGATTAGTTTTGTCAAGTGTTTTGCTGCCTCGTTTGGATTGATGTCTAAGGTTAGATTTTGCGTCGAGATCATTATCTTCAAGATTTCTTCGTCAAGAGTTTCGATTTTCCATCCCTTGGTTCCTGCTCTGAGCGAGTGCTGTGTTTGCTGTACTTGTTTTGTTTTCACAAGCACTGCCTGGTGGTCACTATGCGTGTACATGTCACTTAGTTCCCATTTTGTTCGTCGTGCCAATGAGCTTGAGGCAAAAGATATATCTATAACTGATCCCCTACCATTCTTCTGGAAAGTGTTTGTAGTCCCGGTATTTAGTACTACCATGTCAAGAGATGCAAAGGCCCTCAAGATTGAGTGGCCACGCAGGTTTGTCCTCTTACTACCCCAGTCAGTTGCCCAAGCATTAAAGTCACCTGCAATTATTTTAGGGTTCTTTCCCCTAGCGTCAGTTACTATTTTATCTAATAGGACTTCGAAGTCATACAGCTGCATGCTTGGAGGGGCATAGCAGCTATAGAAGTAGGTGCCACGAATTTTTGCACAGACAAAATGCTCTTCATTTGTGACCGGCCGGTCTTGTATTGCCTCTTTTCCACACACCCAGATTGCTGCCACCTTTTTACTATCAGACAGCCATATCCCAGATTGCTCAGTCTTATACTGTTCGCATAGGATCGCTACGTCAATTTTATTCTCAAATATATTTTGCGTCAGAAGTTCCTGTGCTGCTTCGCAGTGATTTAGGTTTAGCTGCAGTATATTCATTTTTGCCGTGTCTTCAGTGCCTCCTGATACATCGGACACAGTCGGCTTCCTGCTTGATGTCTAACATCTGTACGTTTTTTACTTTTACATAAAAGAAAGTGCAAACAATGCCCGTGGGTCACTCTCCACCTAGAGATAAACAATACTCTCTCGCGAGTGCAAACAATTACCCAGCGAAAACAAGCATCAGTTTAACAACAACAACACACGCGCAACCTGCTCGCGATGCAACTGTAAAACAGCTCTCGTGGAGCGAGCAATGCCCATCGCCAAACATAAATACAACAACAATAAATACAAAACATACAAATGTGCTGCTACCTTAAGCACAACAACAAATACCACTGTGACGACTCTCGCTTCTGCATGCACAACAACAACTACTACATCTAGTTTCTCTCCCTTCTCCTCGATCATGTCGACGTCAAACACTATAAAACCAACTGCGATCGAACATGTTGCGATAAGTAAACACTCAAATCCACAAATTATAACAAAACGATCGCGAAGCTCTTCTACCAAAGGTACTGAAGTACCCAACACAAATAAAAAACATAAGACCAAAACACAGCAGGCAAACCAAAAAACAATAACAGAATACTGGCTAAGCCAGCCACTCCCGAACACGACTAACACTCAATGCCAACCGCCTTCCTCCAACCGGTTCGAACTGCTCTCCGACGCAAATGACGAGCTGGAGAACAACAGTGGAACAAATAACGAAAAACTAAAAGTAAAAACACAAACTCCAAAGCCACCACCAATATATGTACAAAACATGCAATATATCAACAACCTATCAAAAGCCCTAAACTCAATTTCAAATTGCTCCTATCAAATGAAAGTGTTAAATAATAATGAAATTAAAATACAACCAGCAAAATCAATAAACTACACTGATATAATAAAACTACTAAAAGAAAAACAAACATAATACTACACATACAAACCAAAAGGTCAAGGGGGATTTAAAGTAATATTGAGAAACATGCATTACTCTACAGACATAAACGACATTAAAACAGAACTGGCCGAACTAGGGCATGAAGTAACTAATATCCAAAACATACTGCAAACAGGGACAAAAAAAAACACTGTCCTTATTCTCAATAGAACTTAAAACAAACAAAAACCATAAAGACATATACACATTGACTAGCCTTTTGCACTGCAAAATATCCTTCGAGCCTCCTCACCAAAAAAGAACCCTGCCCCAATGTACAAACTGCCAAAAATATGGACACACCAAAAATTTCTGTACCAAAAACCCAGTCTGCGTTAAATGCGCTGGTGCACATAAAACCATAAACTGCCAAATTCCTGCGAATAGTAACAAGATTAAATGCGCATTATGTGGCGAAAAGCATACCGCTAACTATAAGGGCTGCATGATCTATAAGACACTAAAAATAAATCGCTTCCCAGCACTACGAAAAAAATCAGAACAATCAAGCTCAATCAAGCCAAACCTAACATATGCTCAAGTATCCGCTACCAATACGTCAACAACTACCAACGATTAACCTAAAAAACACTGACCTTTCTGAACTCAAAGAAATGATGAAAACACTTATTACTCAGATGTCTAACATGATGAGCACATTACAATGCTGGTGACAAAACTAAATGGACAATAATAATCTAAAAATAACACTATGGAATGCTAACGGACTCGGCCAGCATATACTGGAGCTGAAATCTTTTATTTACAACCAAATTGACATCATGCTCATATCTGAGACTCACAAAGCTTCGTAAAAATACCTAAGTACAAGATCTACTATACTAATCATCCTGACAACAAAGCTCATGGTGGAACCGCAATTATAATTAACCAAAATATTAAATGTATAGAAATAGAAAAATACAGAAAAGACTATCTGCAAGCTACAACAGTACAAATATCTTTCTATGTACGCTAGGCAAACGCTTCATTGCCGGAGGAGACTTTAACGCAAAAATCGGTCAACGGACACCTCCCATATAAAGAAAAAGGTTTATATGGGATATCTGGTGAACTATGGTATATATCGAGATGAAATTTTGTGTGTGATCATGTTCCACTGATACGAGTTTAAAAGACAAAAATGGAAAACATCGCCCATCGGACACGCCCACCTCCCATATAAAGCAAAAGGTTTATATAGGATATCTGGTGAACTATGGTATATATCGAGATGAAATTTCGTGTGTGATCATGTTCCACTGATACGAGTTTAAAAGAAAAAAATGGAAAACATCGCCCATCGGACACGCCCACCTCCCATATAAAGCAAAAGGTTTATATGGGATATCTGGTGAACTATGGTATATATCGAGATGAAATTTTGTGTGTAATCATGTTCCACTGATACGAGTTTAAAAGGCAAAAATGGATAACATCGCCCTCCCATATAACGCAAAAGTTGAATATGGTATATATGATAAACTATGGTATATATAGAGATGAATTTTTGCGTCTGATCATGTACCACCGATACCAGTTTACATGCTAAAAATTGACAGGCTACAGCTCAGCTCAAAAGCTACAGCTCAATGTTAGATATGGTAAACCATATAGACAGTTATTAGATTAAATATTGCTACTAAGAGTTCCCAAGAATCAAATGGAAAATATCTCTTATAGGACACGAGCACCTTCCATACAAAATCGTAGATCTACAAGAAATCCAACTACTTTATGGATGTTATTAGTTGATGAAAGGTGGGAGTGAATGCAAGAAGAATGAGACCACATCCAACTGAACCTCAATGGACGCCCATAAAAAAATGATTATATCCTTTCAATATAAACGTAATGAGCAGGTGACGATTGAGAGAATACAATCCCTGCTGACGGGATCACAATCCACAAAAGTCAGTGAGCTACATATTTCCAAATGGCTGTTCATCTTCAAAGTGGAATCAGTCACGCGGCACTATATGTTGCTTATAGTAGCGCAGCAAGTACTTCTGGACTTTATATTGTTGAAAATTTCTACCCTCCCAAGTCTGTTGTTGAATTAGATTTTGTCTGCATTGAAATGAACATCTAAAATAGGAAAAGCAACTAAAGGCACATTATGATTTTATGGCACACAAATAATCATCGATTCAATTATTCTTCCATAAAATTCAGAGCTTTAATGCGCACTTTCAAGATATTAGCAATGGCACAATGCTGCAAACACCAGAACTACTTCGTTTTGTAGAAACATAGGCCCCTATAAGATTCCTAACTTCACTCTTATTCATAGATTAGGCAATCGACACAGGGTATGTGTAGGGTATGTAAACTTCGGCCTGGCCGAAGTTAACAGATTTTGCCTGGGTGGACAGTTTTTAGGAGCAGTTTTAGTTAGTTAGTTAGTTTAGTTAGCGCTAGTTTTTTAACTCTCAACCCCCCTTCTGGAGGTACAAAATGCAAATTTTTCATATGTTACAACCAGGGGTCCGAAAACGTTTTTTTTTTCAAATCTTTCATTAATATTTATCTTTGAAGACAATTTTATATTTATCTTAAACGATAAATATATGTTACGATAAAAAAATTTTTCTCGCAACAGTTCTTCATCGCAAAGATAAACTTTCGTTCACGAACAAAAACCATTTTGTACGCAAACAAATCCTTTTATTTTTTTCGTGAAAATAAAAATACTTGTCGCGAACAAAACAATATCTCTACGCGAACAAGTAATAAATATTGTCGGCGAACAAAGCGTTTTTTTCTCCGCAAACAAAACAAAATGTCTACGCGAACATGAAGAAAATATCTTTTGCGATCAAACCTTTTTGTTTTTTTCGCGAAAACGTTTTGTCTCCTCGAAAACGTTTATTCTTCATCTCGAAAACGTTTTTTATCTCTACACGAAAACGTTTTTTATCTCTACACGAAAACGTTTTTTTTCTCTACACGAAAACGTTTTTTTCTCTACCTGAAAACGTTTTCAGAGAATGAATGAATGAAGGAATGGAATTGGTTCGCGATGGTTCTGCGTTTGCCTGTTGTGCTCGTTCTTTGCGATTCGTTAGGTAGGTACGTACGGTATTGGTAAAAAAATTGAGAACATGTCGAGTGAAGCAAAACAATGAATAATCCTGATCTAACTTAAAGATGGGACGTAAATAGTTATTTGTAGAAATAGAAAAATATGAACTAAACAAATTGTAGATTTTCTTTCAATAAATATTAAAACTGCATTTTGAATTTTTAAGAGCAAAAAGGGTTATATAAATGACATTGAAGTAATGTATGAAGTATTCATTCAAGTTCCTATCCTGCAGGTAGAACTCATTTCGTTGCCAAAAACTGTACCTACACCCACATATCTACCTACCTAACTCACAAGAAATGAGCTCGACCGTTGACCGGCGAATGCAGGACCATCGCGAACAAATTCTTGGAATCATTCATTTGACGCTGAAAACGTTTTCGTGTAGAGAAAAAAAACGTTTTCGTGTAGAGATAAAAAACGTTTTCGTGTAGAGATAAAAAAAGTTTTCGCGAAAAAATCGAAAACGTTTTCGCGGAGGACAAACGTTTTCGCGGAGAAACCAAAACGTTTTCGAAGTGAAAAAACGTTTGTCGCAAAAGATATTTTTTCTTGTTCGCCCAGAAATATTGTTCTGTTCGCGAAAAGTATTTTTATTTTCTCGATCAAAAAAAAAAAAAGTTTTTGCATAGAAAGAAGTTCTAGTACGCGATCGATGAGAATCTTACATGATAAAAATATTTTTAACTGCTAATGATAAGTTCGACCGCGGACAGAACTTTTTACACGTCGCAAACGATATTAATTTTTTTATTTGCGATGAGAAACAATTGCATCGTTCACGAAAAGAATTAATTTTTCATCATTGATGATAGTTTTTTTATGGTGAAAAACCAAAGATTAGAGTTTTTGAGAGATATTTTACGAACCCTGGTTACAACAACTTACTCTAACTATCCAGGAGTTAGTCCCACGGAGCTCAATTGTATTACGAGGTCCTATTATTTATTATTTATTACCCCCAACATTTCACCCATACACATCTACCCCCTATCGTCTCCCCTTCTGGGGGTCTCCATACAAAAACTCAAAAATTAATAAAAATCTAGAAAAAACCCCCGGCATGACTCGTAGAGTAGTCAAATGTAAAACCAGTTCCAAATTTTTTCCAACCCCCGACATTTCACCCATACATACCTACCCTCTATATTCCCCCCTTCTGGGTGTCCCCATACAAAAACTCATCAAAATGGGATTTCATGTATTAAATACTGCTATTGATGCTATGAAAGATATACCAAAAAGTTATATAAAAGTTAGACCATTTGGTTCTTCTCGCTTGTTGAAAATTGTTTCTTGTAATTGGCGATGACAAATAATAAATCTTGAAACTCCTCTTCATTCCGGTAGAGACTCTCGTTTTAGTCTTGGCCATCTTCACTCCTCTTTCTGTCGTATCGTTCACCACTCTCAAATTCTGGACTATTTTTACAGCTTCTTTGTAGTCGTCGAGCTCATCCCAAACGGTTGGAGGTTGATTTAAAGAATCTTGAGATAACTGTGACGTAATCGCTTAATTCGGTTTCATGAAATCGTCGTCTTGAAACTTTTTTGAGTTTCTTTTTTCGTTTTTTTACGCTGCTGTGTCTGATTACATTAACTTCAGGATCAGGTGTCTTTACATAGCACACTTAGAACACATGCTATGAAATGACGGTTCTCCGAATTTATAGTGTTGTCCGAATTTATAGTTTTATTTTATTTTCTTATACATACTTATGCATATTTAGATTAATAAATAAAATAAATAAATTTAAAAAAAATACTTTTCTATAAAATAAAAACTATAAAAAAAAAATCCTTTTCGGGACGACTAACTATGCACAAATATATGCCAAAAATGTATACAATAAGATAGATATCATATATAAGATATCGTAGGATAGTAATAGCACACATATCTACGAAATAGCATGCAATAAAAGGTACAAACTCTCATTTATTCGCATGGGCCTCTTCAGGCCCAGTAGGTTATGTTAGCGCCTCAGTATGGAAAGTAGCAGAAATAATACCAATACCAACGCCGCTCAAAAGCTAGCTCATACAGACCGATAAGCCTCTTACCAATTCTTTCCAAGCTCTTTAAAAAAATTCTTTTTTACCGACTTGAACCTATCTTGACGAAGAAATCTAATACCCAGTCACCAGTTTGGCTTTAGACGGTGACACTCCACTATCCAACAAGTACATCGAGTAATAAATAAGATTAATACTGATATTGATAACAAAAAAATCTGCGTAGCAGTATATCTTGACGTTGCAAAAGCCTTCGACAGCGTATGGCAAAAAGGACTCTTACACAAACTAAAACAGCAAATACCACTTGACTACTATCTCCTTCTTAAAAGCTATATAAACGGCAGATATTTGGGCATAATTGCACTTTACCACCACCTTTTCCGATTTTAAATTTTTGTATATCAAAATGTTGCTTTTTCTGAGAATATCCGAACGCCAAATTTTCAAGTCGCGCTCTCATCGGGTTTAGGAGAGCCAAGGGGTCAAAGGTCAAACTTGGTGTTTCACTATAATGGCCATCAAATGTTGTGGTGTAAATGTTGACCGATCTGAATCGTACGGATATGGAATTAAAGGTAATTTTATTGCCTACAAAACTGCATACTAAGATTTTATAAAAATGTTTCGAAAATAAAATTTAAATAAAAAAACACAAAAAAATAATTTAATTTTTAGGTTCAATAATTTTTTTTATTTACATGTTTAGTTACATGTATATAAACAGCAGAGACTTAGATTCCGGAAGTACTATTGGACCGCGTAGCCGGTGTTGTACATACTTAAGGGTTAAAACCTCTAAGCGCGGACGAAGGCCGCCACACGGAAAGGGAATTTGGATCCCGGAAGTACTATTGGACCGCGTAGCCGGTGTTGGATATACTTGAGGGTTAAAACCCCTAAGCGCGACCGAAGGCCCCCACACGCAGGGGGAATTTGGATCCCGGAAGTACTATTGGACCGCGTAGCCGGTGTTGGATATACTTGAGGGTTAAAACCCCTAAGCGCGGCCGAAGGCCGCCACACGCTGAGGGAATTTGGATCCCGGAAGTACTATTGGACCGCGTAGCCGGTGTTGGACATACTTAAGGGTTAAAACCCCTAAGCGCGGCCGAAGGCCGCCACACGCAGAAGAGACTTGAATTCAAGAAATATATTTTAGAAAACAAGAAGCTTAATGTAAATGGTAAATAAGATATCTAAACTAAGAGTAATGCATATATAATGTACTACTTTTTAAGGTATTAAAACCAGCTTTCAGAAAATGTATAAAAAACCTATAGTTAATAACATAAAAAAAAATAAAACAAATTATTTAACCTAAAAAATAAATTATTTTTTTGTTTTTTTTTTTTTAATTTTATTTTCAAAACATTATAAAATCTTAGTATGCAGTTTTGTAGGCAATAAAATTACCTTTAATTCCATATCCGTACGATTCAGATCGGTCAACATTTACAGATTTGGTGCCCATTATAGTGAAACACCAAGTTTGACCTTTGACCCCTTGGCTCTCCTAAACCCGTTGAGAGAGCGCCTTGAAAATTTGGCGTTCGATCTCTCAAAATAAGCCCTTATTGGGGTTTTTTTTTTTTTTTGAGGAGGTGGTGGTAAACTGCAATTTTTCCGATATTTGTATGTTAAACTAGCGCACCGGGGTCGCTCCGCTCCCCGGTTTGCCGGGTCCACCTATTTCATACAGCTCAAACGAAAAGTAAGCTTTCAACGGCTCTGGAGTCCTGGGGTTTCTTTACATTTTACGAAACATTGTTGAAATGTCAAATTATATTTCAATGCGTAAAATATTCGAAAAACGCTTCCAAAATAATTTTAAACAATTATTCTTCATTAAATGAAAGAGCATGTGCGTAAGCTACCTCTTCAGTTGTTCTCTAACTGTAAAACTACAAAATTAAAATTTTCTTCTCCAAATGTGGAACTACAGTGAAATTCAAACATCCAAATAATTTGTAAATAATATGTAATATAAATATTGATTTCAATTACTAGATACTTCCACTCTGTACAAGTAATTACTTAATGTCAATAGATAGGTGTAATAAACACAGGAAATAAAAAGAAAAAATACATCCAGCTGGTTGATGTCCTCGAAAAATACTAGGCTGACATCACCGCTCTGCAGGAAATGCGATGGACGGGACAAGGCTGCTCTAAAAGCAAACTTCCAATGTCAACTATAATTTTGCCTCCACGTCGAGACTTCCGATAACGGAATGAGGCTAATCGAATCGACACAATCGGAATTAGAAATACCAGAGCAGTACCAAAGCTACCTAGCTACCCAAACCCAGATTGATCACGTAGCGATCGACGGACGGCATGCATCCTGTGTGTTGGACGTACGCTCCATCCGAGACGCCAACATCGACTCGGACCACTACATTGTTGCAGCCAAGGTACGCACATGACTATGTGCATCAAAAAGGAAGCGCGATCAAACACCGAGAAAGCTAAACGTCGAAAAGCTGCAATCGCAACGGATAGCTAAAGCCTTTGCCGCCCGGCTCTCACTCCTGCTTCAAGACTCGATGATAAATGCACGCAGTGGAGCCATATGTTCCACTCGATCCGTACCGCTGCCAAGGAGGTAGTGGGTTTCTCGCACCCCCAGAGGAACTCTTGGTACGACAAAGAGTTTCGCGCTGCCACTACAGAGAAAAACGCCGCGTATAGAGCGACTCTGCAGACCATGGCGCAGCGAGCTGTTAAGAAGCGATACAGAGAGAAGCACCATGCCTTATGCAGAATATGGTTTTAAGAATGCATGCCCAGTGATTGGAACATCAATGTGCTCTGCCCAATTCACAAGAAGGGTGATCCCACATCCTGCACAAACCGTGGGATTAGTCTTCTAAACATCGCATATAAGGTCCTATCGAGCGTACTGTGTGAAAGACTGAAACCCATCGTTAACAATCTGATTGGGCCTGGTAAGTCCACCATAGGCCAGATATTTACAGTACGCCAAATCTTAGAGAAGACCCACCACGTACTTGTTGATTATAAAGCCGCATCCGACAGCTCGATACGGAGACCTATACGCCGATATGTTTGAATTTGGTATCCCTGCTAAGCTCATAAAGCTTTGTCGGCTGACACTGAGCTGTACTAGCAGCACAGTGGGCATTGGGAAGGGTGATTCCCTATCGTGCGACTTCTTCAACCTGATGCTAGAGAAAATCATCAGAGCTGCAGAGCTCAACCGCTCAGGCACCATTTTTGAAAAGAGTGTCATGTCAAAGAAGGGTCCTATCGTCGTTGACGGTATGTACCGCATACGATGGAAGAACGAGCTGTACTACGACATGAACATAAATGTCAAGTGGAAATTCAGCGGCTTGGATATGTCGAGCTATTGGACTTCTAGCCAAGAAAGTCCTCCATGCTGTATCATGTGGGCAACGAAGAGCGGGAAGACTACATCTCCGGTGGAAGGAACTAATGCAGGACAACCTGACCGCACTTGGAATTGTTATTGACTAACTATAAAGATATTGTAGTTAGTCATTTGTCTGGCAAAAAAGTTTTCTCAAAACTCATCTTCATCTTATTATACGCAAACATTTATTAGATATTCTACGTCAAAAGACTTCCCCATAAACAAAATAAACAATGAAACATTATATAACAAAAAGTTTACCCGTGTGGAACTTATGTCTGCCTTAAGCTCATGCAGAGGTATATCTCCCGGATGTGACAATATAAGATATGAAATGCTTAAAAACATGAATGAAGAGGCAACAAAATACTTCTTAGGCATTATTCATTCCTATCCTTAAACCAGGAAAAGATTGTACCAATAAAAACAACTACAGTCCTATATCTCTCATAAACTGTCTTCGCAAACTCCTAGAAAGGATGATCAACAAAAGACTTATTTAGTATTTAGAAAAACATAAAGCCTTAAACATTATCAGTCTGGTTTTCGGAAGAATAGAGCTACTCTGGATAACCTAGGTATTCTTTATTCTGATATAATGGAAATTGCTTATTGCTGTTTTCATTGATATCCGCAAAGATTATGATTGTGTTTGGAGAAAACTTATATTCAGTACTTGGATTCTCTCAGTATTTGGATCTTGAAAATGGTGTCCCGTAGGGATCCGTGTTAAGTATCCCTATTTTTGTTATCTATCGCTATAATATATTAACCAATGTATGCAGATGATTTGGTCATATATTGCTCAGATAAAACGGGATCTGAAATGGGAAAGGGAAAAATGGAATGATACAAGTGGCTTCCAATTTCATGATAATAAAATTATAGCATTGAAATTTTCTAGACGTTAAAAAAATGTAAGAGACAACTTAGTCTTAAAATTAAGATTAGAGCATTTACTTCAGTTAACCTCTCTCCTCTCTCATAAATGCTGATATTATAAATAATGCATTGATTCCTCATATTCCTCCATGGTGCCTATCTGATACTCACATAGATTTCTTCCTCGCTTATTGTTATAAACAAGATATGTTGCCTGAAGAAGTCCAACAGAAATTCTTAGATAAAATAAATACTTTTTACGTTTTTCCACAGATGGCTCTGTTATAAACCAAAAAGGCTTTGCAGTTTATGGAAGTTATCTGCTGATATCTAAACGTGTACATCATCTATATACACTAGTGAGCTGCTAGCAATAAAATCTTGTATTGAAAATATTGCCATTTTACCTAAACGTCCAAACTAGAAAACTTTAACACTAGAAAGACCGAAGCGGTCATTTTGACCGTTTTTCGATTAAAAATCAACATAATTCGCTCAAATGAATTTTTAAAATTTTTTCCTCTCGTAACTTTTATTTATTTGAAAAGCTTTTTAGAAAACATGCGAAGTTACATAAAATATAATTATTGTTTTTGAGATACACTGACCCATACCTAGAAAGACCACGAGTGGTCATTTTGACCGCTAATGAGAAATATAAGGTCATAGCTATATAAATCGTCTTAAGAGCATTTTGTATTGCATTTTTGATTATTTTGTAAAACAATTGATCCAAAAATATTCCTTTTTTATATTTGCAACAGGTGGCCGCACATGGTCATCTTGCAACTATCACAAAAATTGTTTTGTTTTTTCGCACTTTATATTTATTTGGCATTGGCGTCTCTATGAGTTTTATTGGCTCTACTTTCCAGAGTTCAGCAAAGCCTGCTCTTTCACATATTCCTGTATGAGCTCTGAAACCAACTGAAGTATATAATTGTTTCAGGATATGTTTTTGCCGGTTGTTATACATATACATATTATCCATGAATTAATTCAAGCTATATCCAGAATATTATAAAGATCGTGGACGGGCCATCTACTACTTACTGCACTGACCGAATACTTGCGAGCCATTTGATCTACCATATATGCATATATTATATATCTAGGTCCAAATGACTCACCGCGAGCATATAATAAAGCAATAACTGCATCAAGCTCATCCAAAGACGAATCAATTCATTTCACCAATACATTATTTGACTGGCTTCAGTTTCTGTACAAAGTTTTATATGACGAAGAGTCGATTCGTCAATATACAATCGCCAGCCAGAAATAACTTTATTGTCTTCCACATTTCGATTGGCGTAAGAAGTTGGCCATCCAACTTCCCTTAGTATATTTCTGCGACAAAGACATCCTACTTAAGTACTTGTACAATTGTTCTTATTTTGGATGTATATCCATACCATGCTACGTTATAACCGATTCTGAAATTATATTTTGATTTTCTTATGGCAACTTTTCGCAGTCGTACTTGGAATTTCCATATCTATTTCTCCGTCTGATTTCGTATCATCTGTTGAGGAAATATTTATCTCGGTACAAAATCGAAATCGGCATTCTCAGAAAGAGTTTCTCCTATATCTGTTTCTTCGCGTATTCATATTATTTTTCAAAAAGCAAAATCACAATTCATATGTTTATTGTGCAAGTTTCAAACTTCAACTGATAAAATAGAGTGTTCTTTTGACAAAACGTTTCCCCCAACAAAAAAGTTTCCTATGGATACCTAGTCATCTTAATGTCAAAGGAATTGTTGATAATGAGGCTAAAAACTAGTTACATTTAAGTACCATACTCTGATTATAAACAGTATATAAGGAAATGTGTATACAAATAATGGAATGAATGAATGAAAACTAATAACCGAAATAAATTATTTCAATTGCAAACTAATATCAACCACAAACTTAAAACACACAGTTTACCTAAAGGAGACCTAATTAAATTAAACACACTCACATTGCCGAGTCACCCACAGATATCTTATTGAAAAACTACAATCCCCACTTTACGAACTATTTCTTATTTTTACAACGAGTGTATTTTAGTACAAACTAAAAGAGCAAAATATAAAATAAGTAATTTAAAAATTATATCTGATGAAACAGAATTTGAAAGAGTTAAACAATTTTTAACCCTCATTCAGTTAGTTATAAAACTAACTGATTTCGGCCGACGTAGTCAGCCGGGTGACTATATTATAATGTATGATAAATTTTGCTCCATCGATGGATTTTTGGGTTCGAATTGCAAATAATTGAAAATAATTAACTTGCAACACTAACAGTTGTTGAGTTATACAGTATTATTTAGAGTAGTGTACCTAAAGTGCGTTTAGACTATGTGTTTTTGTTATATGACATGCCAATTTTGTACAAGTCAACGTTTTGGTTTTAGTTTGATTTATATTTTTCTCAATTTATGTAAAAAACTTCGAAATAGAATCTGTTTCCCAAAATTGCAAATGACATTTCACATGTTTTGTACATCATGTACATCACTTCATATTAATATGTGACTTCACATGTATGTAAAAAAAACAGATCAAAAGCACTTTTATTAGTAAAAATAAATCCTTCTAGGAGTACAAAATAATATTGATAACAGTTGTAGTTGAACCAACGACCCAAGGGAAGTTTCCTTTATACATACATTTATCCTTGCCTCTGGTTGAATCCAATGCCAACATACAGTGTAAGACTAAACATTACGTATGGGCCCAAATATTACCAAAATACAACTTTTTTAACTAAATTTATTTACAAATATCTTTTAACAAATGTCATTTATTTAAATACCAAATAACTTTTTGAGCTCAGTTTTATTAGAAATATTATTTTTACGTACTCGTTTTGGTAAATTAGACACATTAATTCTCACAGCTCAAGAACATTCATACCATACAAACCATAATACTAAAACCCAAATGTGTACAATGCAAGGATTAAAATGTTGTCTTTTTATATACAATATTATAATAATATATAAGGACCACAAAACCCTCTAAAAAGTATAATTTTTATATATGCCTAATATATTTCCAATCATCAGTTTGATCTTTAAAACAAACGTACGCTACCTGGTCCTTCGGGTGCAACCCGCGCTATGCACCTTTTCGCAACAAACACACGAAGATGTGCGAAGACAAACACACAACGCATCAAATGATCATCAAAATAAACAACGAACAAAAAACAACACAACAAACGACGCACTCTTCTTCAAAACTAACTCCTGCTACCTGCTCCGTCGCTTGAAAGTCGGAACGATGTGCATCGTTTCGCTGCTAATACTCCAAATGCATATATCGGTCTTTCCGTGCATTACCCGGATAATGATACTCGGTCTTCCACATATCACATATCCGGTAATTACCATACCCGGTTATTACCAGTGTACCCGGGTGCTGCGAGCTACCCGGATAGAAATCGAGAGACCTACTTCAGTCATGCCTATAACAGATATGGTAACTACAGCTACATATGCTGATTACGCTGCTGTAATGCTTCAAATGAATCTGCAATGTGGCTTCAAATCTAGTTCAATCTGCACTCAACAAAATTCAGTTATGGTTAACAACGTGGAATATTAAAATAAATACATCAAAATCGGCTCATGTAACTTTTGCTTAAAAAAAAAGAAAAAAAATAAAAAAAATAACTCTGAAATTCCTAATTGTGACAAAATTGAATATCTAGGACTGCATCTCGATAGGAGGGTAATCTGGAAAAATAATATTAAAACTAATCATCTCCACCTACATTTGAAATCCAAAAGAAGGAATTGGTTACAAAATTGTAAATCTGAATTCTCGAACTCCAGCTCTGGATTCGTGTGGATGTGACTGCTTATGTATTTTTTGTACTTTAACCAATTAGTTCGCGGAGATGTCAGTCGGAACGGATGTTCAATTTGTTTTGGCTGTTCAAGTAAGCGGAATGTTACAGGTGTGTGGTCAGAGGATAATTCAAGACATGTCGAAATCAATTAGGTCTGGCATTTTACTAGAGTGTGTGTGTTTTGACGTTATAATCGCCGGCAGCTAGGAATCTGCCTCCTAGAGTATCGCGCGGCTTACAAAACACTGTGGAAAGTGTAAGGTATTCGTTGTTGATTTGTAAACATAAGAAAGTAGCTTGAATAACGTTCTTTGCATATGGTTCTAGGGAGTAATGTTTGATACGATTTTTGATGTAGGGTGTCGAGGAATACGGACGGACAGAACGACGAGAAGCGGACAGACGTACTAGCAACAGGAAAGACACGGACAACAAGTGGACAAGACGAGACGGATATATGACAAACGAGAAGAGACGAAATGATAAACGAGAAGAGACGAAATGACAAACGAGAAAAGACGAAACGACAAAGCAAAGCAACGACAAAGATACAGGCGAATAACAGTAAACTTTGTTTTTGTAAACTAGTATGTAAGAAAATAGTTTGTAAGAACATTGAATTTAAATAAAGAGTCAGTTGAATTCTGGACACAAAACGAGAAGCATCAACTTCTTTCTTTCTTCTGTCCACAGTTTATCCTACATTTTTGGGGCTCAACCGGGATATTAATCGCGCTATCGATTAAAAAAAAAAAAAACTTTTAGATGTTTGATTTTATTGTGATGGAAAATTTGAAGCAGTTTGAGATGAGACTCGAAGAACATAGAAGTAAAATCGAGAAGAGTTGTGATGAAATGACTTTCAATACGAAGATTAGAAGTAAAATTGAAAGTAATAGTGAAGAAATTTGTGAAGAAAAGTATGAAGTATAAGTGAAGAAAAACTTAGATGCAAACCTGTGAAAGAAACTTTTAAGTGAATATGAGAGTTGAGACAACAATTAAATTTGAGAATAGTTCTGTATGTAAAAACTTTGAAGAATCTGAGTAGTAGTAGTGAGGAACAATAAAGTATTTTTTGAAATTTTGAAAAGTAAGAGTCAAAATATTTTGATAGAGTGGCGAAACTGTACAAAAAGTGCCTATAAGTGTTACGTTGCAGAAGCCGAACATTTCCAATTGCATGTAAAAGTGACGCGCATTTCAAATTAGACTATGGTAACAAAAGTAACGCCTGCACATCAACCAAGTCGTGAAGAAGAAGAACAAACGTAAACAAAGCAGACTGGACACCAACCGTTTCGAACTGAGAGTAGTAACAGCGAAGGAAAATCATTCAACGCGCAGAGAAGGACAAGAGCAGATTAGTAGAATAGACTTGCTTTGAATAATAATTAATTTGATTTGTATTTAAGTATTTAGTGGAATATTATTTAAGTAGCTTTAAAAGTATTCTTATCTACATCTTATATTTTTTTATATTTAATCAACAATCTATAATGGACCGAAACAATATTTTGAAATTGACGGTGGACGGCTTAAGAACAAAGCTTGGGGAGTTGGGACTCGATACAACAGGACTAAAGAGTACGCTTCAGGACAGACTCTTCGCCCACTTCGGTTTCGTCTCGAATGAGGAAGCGCTTTCAGTTGATGACGACTTTGGTTCCGCGACCACAGAAAATGTACGAATCGATCGACGAGCGTTCACCTTGAGGGATATTGAGGACTCGCTGTCAACTTTTTCGGGGGATGGTCACCCAGAGGTAGAAGTGTGGGTCGACGAATTTGAGGCCAACGCGTTGACCGTTCGTTGGAATCAGCTCGAAAAATATATATACGCGAAGCAACTTTTGAGGGCCGCAGCGAAGTTGTTTTGAGAAGTC
Organism: Coelopa frigida; assembly: GCA_017309665.1. Classification (NCBI taxonomy): domain Eukaryota; kingdom Metazoa; phylum Arthropoda; class Insecta; order Diptera; family Coelopidae; genus Coelopa; species Coelopa frigida. The sequence continues at coordinate 19,677 of JAFDUT010000126.1, read as the reverse complement.
TGGTAGGTGTGAACGATTGGGGAAGTCTTAAGACAGCATTGATCAGTGAGTTCGGAGAGAATTGGAGTTGTTATCGAATAAGCGGAAGAAAGCAAGCAAACGTTTGAGGGAATTTTTGTATAGTGTCATGGAGATTGCAAAAGGAATTAAATTAGACGAAAGGAGCATAATAGAATATTTTGTAGACGAGATAGGAGATTCGAAGCAGAATAAAATAATTTTGTATCAATGCCGAATAGAAGAATTGAAGGATCAGTTGAAAACGTATGAAAAGTTGAGGGTCAGTACCCAGTACAATAATACACGGACTGTTCCCAATCAACAACATAAAACCAATCAGAAAGTAGAAGATAGACGTTGTTTCAAGTGTGGTGATCGCAATCACATGGCCGCAGAATGTAAATCTGCTAGTTACAAATGTTGCAAGTGCCATCAATTCGGTCACCGGTCATTTGAATGTAAAACGGACTCTAAACCAAGTGTTGTGAAAACAGAAAAGGGCAACTTTCATACACTCACAACGAACAAAGTGGAGCGTAATCGAATTTTTAAAGACATTTCAATTTGCGGTCGTGTATTTTCGGCATTCATTGATACGGGTAGCGATTTTTGTTTGATGCGCTACGACACATTGATGTTATTAGATGATATAGAATTGGAAACCAAAGATGTGCAAACATTGTTTGGCACCGATGCCACCGATCGCGCCATCAGAACAATGGGAAGTTTCAATATTGCGTCGGAAATAGATGGAGTGGCATTAAATATTAAATTTTTAGTAGTTAGAGAGAGGGATATTTTGTATTCAGCGGTAATAGGGGATGATGTTTTGGAACAAATAATCATGTTAATTGGAGAAGAGGGTGTTACTTTTATTGAAAAGATACCAGAGAAAGTTGATAGTGAAGTAAAGTCAAAGAAGATAAGCGATTTGAAGAACGAGAAAATGAGATTAAAGGCACAAAAAGCGATTGAAAAAATAAGAAAATTAGACGAAGAATCGAAGATCAATGAACTGAATGATGAATTCAAAGATATGATTTTATCAATAACTGATAGTGGAGAAAATAATCAGATATCAATAGATTTAGAACACCTTGATGAAAATGAGAGGAATATAGTGAAGGGTTTAATATATAATTATAATCCAGCTAAAATCGCGAAGTCACCAATTGAGATGATTATAGTTTTGAGTGATGAGGTACCAGTTAGTTTGCGACCAAGGCGTTTGTCGAGTGTTGACCAGGCCACTGTTCAAAACCAAGTTGATGAATGGTTGCGACTCCAGTCGTTCTTACCTCAAAGAAAGTAAATGAGAAGATTATAAAGGATAACTTTCCAAAGACCATAGTAGACGATTGCCAAATTACAAAAAGGGAAAGTGTTCACAACTTTGGATTTACGTAACGGTTTCTTCCACGTACCTTTAGCAGTAGAATCACGCAAATATACATCTTTTGTGACACCTCACGTCCAGTTCGAATTTTTTTACGTACCGTTCGGCATTTGGAATTCGCCCGCGGTGTTCTCACGGTTTATTTTTGCTGTTTTGAGGGAGTTTTATACAAGACGGAACAATCGTGGTATATGTGGATGATATTATTATTCCCACGGAGAATGAGAGAGAGGGTATTAGAAGTTAGAGAAGGTGTTAACCCTAGGATGGGCAACACACTCGGAGGCGCTAACATAACCTACTGGGCCTGAAGAGGCCCATGCGAATAAATCGAGAGTTTGTTCCTTTTATTGCACGCTATTGTATAGATATGTGTGCTATTAATAGCCTACGATATCTTATATATGATCTCTTATAGATTGTATATATTTTTGCCATATATTTGAGCATAGTTAGTCCTCCCGAAAAGGATAATATGAAAAGATGATAGAAAAAAAAATATTTTGTATAATTTTATTTATTAATCTAAATATGCATAAGTATGTATAAGAAAATGAAATAAAACTATAAATTTGGACTACACTATAAATTTGGAGAACAGTCATTTCATATAGCGTGTGTAATCAGATACAGTGGCGTAAAAAAACTAACAATGAAACTCAAAGACCTTAACGACGATTTCATGAAACCGAATTACAGAAAAACCGATTTCGTCACAATTATCTCAAGATTTTTTAAATCGACCTAACCGTTTGGGATGAGCTCGACGACTACAAAGAAGCTGTAAAAATAGTCCAGAAGTTGAGAGTGGTGAACGATACGCAGAAAGAGGAGTGAAGATGGTCCAAGACGACAACGAGAGTCTCTGCCGGAATGAAGAGGAGTTTCAAGATTTATTATTAGTCATCGCCAATTACAAGAAACAATTTCCAACAAGCGAGAAGAAGCAAATGGTCTAACTTTTATATAACTTTTTGGTATATCTTTCATAGCATTAATAGCTGTATTTAATACATGAAGTCCCATTTAGATGAGTTTTTTTTATGGGGACCCCCAGAAGGGGGGCAGATAGAGGGTTGGTGTGTATGTGTGAAATGTCGGGAGTTGGAAAAAATTTGGACCTGGTTATACATTTGACTCCTCTACGAGTTATGCCGGGTTTTTTTTTTCTAGATTTTTATTAATTTTTGAGTTTTTGTATGGAGACCCCCAGAAGGGGAGCAGATAGGGGGTAGATATGTATAGGACCTCGTAATACAATTGAGCTCCGTAGGACTAACTCCTGGATAGTTATAGTGAGTTTTTGTAATGTATGAAATATTAGCATATTGTATGGGGACCTCCAGAAGGGGGACAGATAGGGGGTCGGTACTGTATGGGTGAAATATTAGGAGTTGAAAAATAATAGGATCTGGTAATACATTTGACCCCTATACGAGTCTTCCCGGAGAAGCTATGAACGATTTATGTGAAAAGTTTCAAAAATTGGACCACTTTGGGGCCGATGCGCTACGTTTTACCCCCATCGGATCGGGAAAAAATTCGACTCAATCATATTTTTACCGAACCTAACCAAATTTGAAAGTGCAAGCTATCAATATCTTAATAAAGCGCACTAAAATCAGGCTAAAGACTCATATATGTAGGACTGGGCCTACTCAGGCCCAGTAGGTAACTTTCGATGTTGACACAGTACAAAAAAAATTTTCTTCTACCAACTAAACCCGATTGATTAATTTTTTTTTCTGTACTCAGAAAGCATAGCGGCAAGAAGTCATGGAATATCAGATCGATTAATAAAGAAACAAAAAAAATATTCATGCTTAAACTCAAAATGGGCATCAGTGGCTCAGGACTTGGTTTACAAATCAATTGGAACAAATGTCAGATTCTACAGAGGAAAGTTAATTTTCTGGGCTACATAGTAGAAAACTCAACGATAAAACCATCTCTTGAGAAAACTAGGGCTATAAATGATTTCCCAGTGCCACACGATAGAAAAGCGTTGCAACGGTTTTTAGGTTTAACATCCTACGTCAGGCGTTTTGTAGAGGGTTATTCATTAATTGCGAAACCTTTAACCGATTTGTTAGCAAAAGATGTCATTTTCTTACTCCGGTCTTACTCCAGGAAAGTGATGAAGATCTGCAATTCCATCCGGTGGAATACATGAGTCGAAAAACTACCCCTTGCGAACAGAAATATCACTCATACGAATTAGAAATATTAGAAGTTATACAAGCACTGAAGAAGTGGAGGGTGTATGTGTTGGGTCTGAAAGTGAAAATTGTGACGGACTGTAATGCCTTTAAGATGACAATGAAGAAAATGGACGTACCATTAAGAGTTGCTCGCTGGACAATGTTTATTCAAGAGTTTGACTATGAAATTGAACACCGCTCGGGATCCAAGATGAGGCACGTAGATGCCTTGAGCCGAATCTCATGATTGATGATCGAGGACTCAATGAATCACAGAGTTAGACAATGTTAGACAAGCACAATTACAAGACGAATGGGTGAAGGCGATAGTGAAAGTATTAGAGAAAGACAGGTACGAGGATTATTTCTTGAAACATGGTATTTTACATAAAGACCCGAATAGAGAATTGATTGTAATACCTTCTGCAATGGAAGAAGAGATAGTGAAAGCAGCACATAGACAGGGGCATTTCGCCGCAAAGAAAACACAGGAAATAGTAGAGAAGACATTCTTTATTCCGAAGCTGGCTATAAAGGCTAATAATATTGTCAAAAATTGTGTAGAATCTATTAAGCAAAAGCGGGTGGTACTTATCACATAGACCATGTTGGCCCAATGGAGAACACGCATAAGAAATACAACCATATACTTGTGGTAGTAGACGCGTTTTCGAAGTTCGTGTGATTGTATCCAACCAAGAGCACCGGTACTGATGAAGTTGTGGATAGGCTGCAGAAGCAAGCGTTCATATTCGGTAATCCAGAACGGATAATTTCGGATCGTGGGTCAGCGTTTACATCGCATAAATTTGAAGAATATTGTAGAGATCAGAACATTCAGCATTTGCTTATTACGACGGGAGTGCCGAGGGGTAACGGGCAGGTCGAACGTGTTCACAAGATTTTAGTTCCAATGTTGACAAAGTTATGTACTGAAAATCCACAACAATGGTATAGACATGTTCAGAGGGTGCAGCAAATTATAAATAATACTCCTCCGGGAAGTACGAAAGTAAGTCCGTTTAAGGTACTAACGGGTATAGAGATGCGTATAGCAGGGAATGAGGACATACGGCGACTAATTGATGAAGCGTTACTACAAGAATTTCAGCACGAACGTGACTAGATACGACTGACGGCAAAGGACAATATCGAGAAAATCCAAGAAGAGAATAGGAAGACGTATAATAATAAGAGGGTGGTAGAAACTAAATACAATATCAATGATTTAGTAGCTATCAAACGTACGCAATACGGGTCTGGCCTCAAATTAAAACCCAAATTCTTTGGACCATACACAGTATTAAAGAAGTTACAGCAAGGGCGATATGTCGGAAAAGTTGGGAATACTGAGGGACCAAAGCGTACATACACTGTAGTTGAGTACATGAAGTTGTGGCAACCATCATTCGGGTCGAATGAAATGTCAGAAGGGCCGAATGTAGGGTGTCGAGGAATACAGACGGACAGAACGACGAGAAGCGGACAGACTTACTAGCAACAGGAGAGACACGGACAACAAGTGGACAAGACGAGACGGATATATGACAAACGAGAAGAGACGAAATGATAAACGAGAAGAGACGGAATGACAAACGAGAAAAGACGAAACGACAAAGCAAAGCAACGACAAAGATACAGACGAATAACAGTAAACTTTGTTTTTGTAAACTAGTATGTAATAAAATAGTTTGTAAGAACATTGAATTTAAATAAAGAGTCAGTTGAATTCTGGACACAAAACGAGAAGCATCAACTTCTTTCTTTCTTCTGTGCACAGTTTATCCTACACTTTGAGGATGCCAGTTCCTCCATGTGCTTTGCCGACTGGATGATCACTTTTGTTGAATCTATAGCCAGGTATGCCAAAGTTATATTTGTTTGTAAGGTGATTTTCCACAAGGAGCATCACATCTGGCATATAGTGTTTCCTATTGTAAATAGGAAAAAGCCGAAAGACAAGAAAGCCCACACTCGACCAGATGCCATAATAATCACAAAAACAGGCGATTTATCCTATGCGGACATGCTGAAGCTCATCAAAGCAAAGCCAGAGCTAAAATAGCTAGGGGAAGTTGTGACTAAAATGCCGAAAACAGCCAAAGGTGAACTTATGCTCCAACTGAAAGGGCGAGCTGACGCACAAACTGTTTCACACCGAGACAACATAGTACATGCGCTGCAAGAATCCGCTAATATCAGAACATTAAGCCATTAAGTGATTATTGAATGCCGAGACATAGATGAAGTGGCAACTCAAGATGATATCTGCAGTTCATTCAAAGAACAATTCCCAAACATTGGAATGATAAGTATCAGCGTAATAAAGTCTCTCCGACAAACACGGGATGGAACAGCGCTGATAAGTTTCCCAGTAGGGGACTCGCCGAAGCTACTTAATACCGCATGCGTCCGAATAGGATGGGTAAGATGTAGGCTGCGACTGAACATCAGACCTATCCGGTGCTTCAAATGTCTCGACTATGGGCACATAGCAAGATACTGTCATAGTAAGACCGACAGATCCAGTACCTACCTCAAATGCGGGATAGAAGGCCACAATGTGCTGGAGTGCAATAATACTGAAAAATTTATACTATGCCACCCGGGTAAAAGTGAAGGTACAATAAATGTGTAAATCATGGTTAAGTGCATACAGATCAATCTGAATCATTGTGAAGTGGTCTAAGACCTTCTGACACAAATGGCCATCGAATCAAAATCTGACATCTTTATAATGAGCGAACCTTACACGATCCCAACAGATAATCACAACTGGGTAAAGGACGAAACGGGAAAGGCGGCTATGTGTACGAGTGCTGGTCAACCTCTAGAATACAGGCAAAGATACTTGCATGCTGGCTTTGCGTATGCCAAAATAAGAGGAATATACTTCTTCAGCTGTTATGCTCCTCCAAGCCTTAGCCTCCAAGACTTCCAGGATACCCTAGACCGACTAACGCACGCAGTAAGAGGCAAATCACCGGTAGTAGCAGGCGACTTCAACGCGTGAGCGTTAGAATAGGGTAGCACACGGATGAATCAGAGAGGGGATGTAGTGCTAGAAACCTTCTCCAATCTTAACCTGGTGCTCCTAAATAGTGGAGATAAAAACACATATGTTAATGGCAGAGGCCATAGCAATAGTCTTCGAGATCCAATGTGAACTGACGACCTTCAAAGGTACGCGAAAGGAGCTACACAAAGCCATCGCGGAAATCAAAAGCCAATTCTGGCAATTGAATTGCACAATTGAAAGCACAAGATGGCTGGGAGGGAAAAACAGTACTGTGCGGTAATAACACTGGGCTTCAAAAATGCGTTCAATTCAGCTAACTGGGAGCAAGTAATTGCAGCCCTTACTGGGCTGAACGTCCCGAAATACCTTGTAAGAATTATAAACAGCTATTTCAAAAATCGTATGCTTCTGTACGACCCAGATGTTGTTCCCAAAACGTTTCCAATTTCATGAACATTTGTCTATAGAATGCAAACTGTATCAACCAACACAAACCAGATGGTTGATTCCGTTTGCATTCTATAGACAAATGTTCATGCTATTCATTTTTTAGTCAGGAGGACTTGTAGTACCTGGTTTTGGGTTTTAACCAGGTCTTGGATCATATTTTGCGTGGATGTCATGAATTGTGTCATGCATTGTGTCAGTGGTGGGATCATATTTTCCAGCCCACCTTCTTTTGGAGGGGAAAATTGTTCAGCAGGAGCTGCACCTGATTTTAGTGAGCTTACGTAAGAAATGTTAGGGGATATTGGCTGATAAGCGCTTAGAGGCTTAACACTAGAAAGACCGGAGCGGTCATTTTTATCGTTTTTCGTTTAAAAATCTGCATAATTCGCACAAATGAATATTTATAATTTTATCCTCTCGTGACTTTTATTTATTTGAAATGCTTTTAGAAACACGTGAGGTTAAATATAATTTTATTACTGTTTTTGAGATACACTGACCCATACCTAGAAAGACCATGAGCGGTCATTTTGACCGCTATTGAGAAATATACCGCTAATATATAATATAATCGTCATAAGAGCATTTTGTATTGCATTTTTGATTATTTTGTATAACAATGGACCCAAAAATATTCCTTTTTTATATTTGCGACACAGTTGCCGCACATGGTCATGTTGCAACTATCACACTAATTGCTTTGTTTTTTTTGCATTTTATATTTATTTGGCATTGGAGTCTCTTAGGAGCCCTACGACTTTTATTGGCTCTACTTTCTTGAGTTGAGCAAGCCTGCTCTTTCACATATTCCTGTATGAGCTCTGAAACCAACTGAATTATATAATTGTTTCTGGATATGTTTTTGCCGGTTGTGGTATTATACATATACATATTATCCATGAATTAATTCCAGCTATATCCAGAATATTATAAAGAACGTGGACGGGCCATCTACTGCTTACTGTCCTGACCGAATACTTGCTAGCCATTTGATCTGCCATATCTACACCATATTATATTTAAGTCCTAATGATAATGCAAGTCTTGCACCGCGAGCATATAAAAAAACAATAAATGCATTAAGCTCATCCAAAGACATGAACCAATTCAATTCCCCAATTCATTATTTGACTGGCTTCAGTTTCTGTACAAAGTTTTATATGATGAAGAGTCGATTCGTCAATATACAATCGCCAGCCAGATATAACTTTATTGTCTTCCACATTTCGATTGGCGTAAGAAGTTGGCCCTCCAACTTCCCTTAGTATATTTCTGCGACAAAGACATCCTACTTAAGTACTTGTACAATTGTTCTTATTTTGGATGCATGTCCATACCATACGCTCCATTGATGCTACGTTATAACCAATATTTAAATTATATTATTATTTTCTTATGATAACTATTCACACACTTAGCCTTGCAGTCGTACTTGGAATTTCCATATCTATTTCTCCGTCTAATTTCGTATCATCTGATGAGGAAATATTTATCTCGGGTACAAAATCGAAATTGGCATTCTCAGAAGGAGTGTCTCCTATATCTGTTATTCATAATAATTCTATCGATATTTCAGCCTTTGTAAGATTTCTACGCGCATTCATATTCATAAAGTGTACTTTTGAACGACACTATTTCCAAAGACTACATTTACCGTTAAGTCTGAAACTGAACTTCTTGCAGTACAAAGCAGAGATTGGATTCTGTGTTGCTTCATACATATGTGATATATACTTTTGTATGTATATTGTATGTATGTTTTTGTTATACATATAAGGTAACTCCAAATTAACATTATGTCGTTCACTACATTCTGTTTTAATAAATAAAATATTTTTAAATTACAGACATGTGTAAAATTAATCAATAAAAGGGAATATCACAATAGTTGCTGTTTTATGATGATTTCTGTTATATTTAGCCCTAGCGGTCAAAATGACCGCTCATGGCCTTTCTAGGTATACGAAAATTCCGGTCTTTCTAGTGTTAACAGTCGTAAATAATGGATATGTATTGTTCGAGTTATTTTGCGCGGATTCTTTGCGGTGGCCTAGCCTTTCTTTTAACCACAGTTACTGCATATATTTGAGGTAGTATCTTCTAGATTAGAGGTACAATCAGAAGAGTGGTGAAGATCACCACAAACTACACAGAATGTTTTACTGTACGCAGGATTTTGTGTGACCGTATTCTTGGCAGTTGGTGCATTGGACTGGGCCATTTCGTTTGCGGCGCTCCTCTACTGATATCCTGTGGTGCAGCAGGTATCGCAGGCCATAGATGGGATGAGATTCATTATACCCTACAACCTGTGTGCAAGGGTAAATATACATTTGTCCTTCCGTTTGTAAAGCAAAACCACCAAAAACACCTTTATGGCGATATGCTCTCACGCACTCTGCATGATACCCAACCAATGCGTATCCGCGGCGACTTCAGAACCAGTTTGTTGACGTTCGGTGCTTCGCATGTTATTGTTCTAATATTTATGAGCTTATTTGGTGGTGTTTTCTTTTTGATTATTTTACATAAAAAATAAAAGATTGTACGGTACTTGGTTTTTTGTTGATATCACCGCCTTTATAGATATTAAAATATAAATTTTGTTAACACTGAAATTTCTTCCAGCCACTTTCACTTTTCTCTATGTATGTCTGTCGAAATTAGTTTTGTGTAGAAACGGTAACTGATAATGATTTGATATCCATATTTTATATGGTATTTTTATATTAATAAGTTACTTGTGTGTAAAAATGGGCGAAATCGGTCAACGGACACGCCCACCTTCCATATAAAGCAAACGTTCAATATGGGATATCTGGTGAACTATTCTATATATAGTGATGATATTTTATGTGTGATCAAGTATTTCCATAAGATTTAAATGACAAAAATGGAAAACATCGCCCATCGTACACGCCCAACTCCCATATATGGGATAACTGGAGAACTATGACATATATCAAGATAAAATTTATTTACATAATTTTATTTAATTTATAATTTATTTACAGTTTATCCTACACTTTGAGGATGCCAGTTCCTCCATGTGCTTTGCCGACTGGATGATCACTTTTGTTGAATCTATAGCCAGGTATGCCAAAGTTATATTTGTTTGTAAGGTGATTTTCCACAAGGAGCATCACATCTGGCATATAGTGTTTCCTATTGTAAATAGGAAAAAGCCGAAAGACAAGAAAGCCCACACTCGACCAGATGCCATAATAATCACAAAAACAGGCGATTTATCCTATGCGGACATGCTGAAGCTCATCAAAGCAAAGCCAGAGCTAAAATAGCTAGGGGAAGTTGTGACTAAAATGCCGAAAACAGCCAAAGGTGAACTTATGCTCCAACTGAAAGGGCGAGCTGACGCACAAACTGTTTCACACCGAGACAACATAGTACATGCGCTGCAAGAATCCGCTAATGTCAGAACATTAAGCCATTAAGTGATTATTGAATGCCGAGACATAGATGAAGTGGCAACTCAAGATGATATCTGCAGTTCATTCAAAGAACAATTCCCAAACATTGGAATGATAAGTATCAGCGTAATAAAGTCTCTCCGACAAACACGGGATGGAACAGCGCTGATAAGTTTCCCAGTAGGGGACTCGCCGAAGCTACTTAATACCGCATGCGTCCGAATAGGATGGGTAAGATGTAGGCTGCGACTGAACATCAGACCTATCCGGTGCTTCAAATGTCTCGACTATGGGCACATAGCAAGATACTGTCATAGTAAGACCGACAGATCCAGTACCTACCTCAAATGCGGGATAGAAGGCCACAATGTGCTGGAGTGCAATAATACTGAAAAATTTATACTATGCCACCCGGGTAAAAGTGAAGGTACAATAAATGTGTAAATCATGGTTAAGTGCATACAGATCAATCTGAATCATTGTGAAGTGGTCTAAGACCTTCTGACACAAATGGCCATCGAATCAAAATCTGACATCTTTATAATGAGCGAACCTTACACGATCCCAACAGATAATCACAACTGGGTAAAGGACGAAACGGGAAAGGCGGCTATGTGTACGAGTGCTGGTCAACCTCTAGAATACAGGCAAAGATACTTGCATGCTGGCTTTGCGTATGCCAAAATAAGAGGAATATACTTCTTCAGCTGTTATGCTCCTCCAAGCCTTAGCCTCCAAGACTTCCAGGATACCCTAGACCGACTAACGCACGCAGTAAGAGGCAAATCACCGGTAGTAGCAGGCGACTTCAACGCGTGAGCGTTAGAATAGGGTAGCACACGGACGAATCAGAGAGGGGATGTAGTGCTAGAAACCTTCTCCAATCTTAACCTGGTGCTCCTAAATAGTGGAGATAAAAACACATATGTTAATGGCAGAGGCCATAGCAATAGTCTTCGAGATCCAATGTGAACTGACGACCTTCAAAGGTACGCGAAAGGAGCTACACAAAGCCATCGCGGAAATCAAAAGCCAATTCTGGCAATTGAATTGCACAATTGAAAGCACAAGATGGCTGAGAGGGAAAAACAGTACTGTGCGGTAATAACACTGGGCTTCAAAAATGCGTTCAATTCAGCTAACTGGGAGCAAGTAATTGCAGCCCTTACTGGGCTGAACGTCCCGAAATACCTTGTAAGAATTATAAACAGCTATTTCAAAAATCGTATGCTTCTGTACGACCCAGATGTTGGTCCCAAAACGTTTCCAATTTCATGAACATTTGTCTATAGAATGCAAACTGTATCAACCAACACAAACCAGATGGTTGATTCCGTTTGCATTCTATAGACAAATGTTCATGCTATTCATTTTTTAGTCAGGAGGACTTGTAGTACCTGGTTTTGGGTTTTAACCAGGTCTTGGATCATATTTTGCATGGATGTCATGAATTGTGTCATGCATTGTGTCAGTGGTGGGATCATATTTTCCAGCCCACCTTCTTTTGGAGGGGAAAATTGTTCAGCAGGAGCTGCACCTGATTTTAGTGAGCTTACGTAAGAAATGTTAGGGGATATTGGCTGATAAGCGCTTAGAGGCTTAACACTAGAAAGACCGGAGCGGTCATTTTTATCGTTTTTCGTTTAAAAATCTGCATAATTCGCACAAATGAATATTTATAATTTTATCCTCTCGTGACTTTTATTTATTTGAAATGCTTTTAGAAAACACGTGAGGTTAAATATAATTTTATTACTGTTTTTGAGATACACTGACCCATACCTAGAAAGACCATGAGCGGTCATTTTGACCGCTATTGAGAAATATACCGCTAATATATAATATAATCGTCATAAGAGCATTTTGTATTGCATTTTTGATTATTTTGTATAACAATGGATCCAAAAATATTCCTTTTTTATATTTGCGACACAGTTGCCGCACATGGTCATGTTGCAACTATCACACTAATTGCTTTGTTTTTTTGCATTTTATATTTATTTGGCATTGGAGTCTCTTAGGAGCCCTACGACTTTTATTGGCTCTACTTTCTTGAGTTGAGCAAGCCTGCTCTTTCACATATTCCTGTATGAGCTCTGAAACCAACTGAATTATATAATTGTTTCTGGATATGTTTTTGCCGGTTGTGGTATTATACATATACATATTATCCATGAATTAATTCCAGCTATATCCAGAATATTATAAAGAACGTGGACGGGCCATCTACTGCTTACTGTCCTGACCGAATACTTGCTAGCCATTTGATCAGCCATATCTACACCATATTATATTTAAGTCCTAATGATAATGCAAGTCTTGCACCGCGAGCATATAAAAAAACAATAAATGCATTAAGCTCATCCAAAGACATGAACCAATTCAATTCCCCAATTCATTATTTGACTGGCTTCAGTTTCTGTACAAAGTTTTATATGATGAAGAGTCGATTCGTCAATATACAATCGCCAGCCAGATATAACTTTATTGTCTTCCACATTTCGATTGGCGTAAGAAGTTGGCCCTCCAACTTCCCTTAGTATATTTCTGCGACAAAGACATCCTACTTAAGTACTTGTACAATTGTTCTTATTTTGGATGCATGTCCATACCATACGCTCCATTGATGCTACGTTATAACCAATATTTAAATTATATTATTATTTTCTTATGATAACTATTCACACACTTAGCCTTGCAGTCGTACTTGGAATTTCCATATCTATTTCTCCGTCTAATTTCGTATCATCTGATGAGGAAATATTTATCTCGGGTACAAAATCGAAATTGGCATTCTCAGAAGGAGTGTCTCCTATATCTGTTATTCATAATAATTCTATCGATATTTCAGCCTTTGTAAGATTTCTACGCGCATTCATATTCATAAAGTGTACTTTTGAACGACACTATTTCCAAAGACTACATTTACCGTTAAGTCTGAAACTGAACTTCTTGCAGTACAAAGCAGAGATTGGATTCTGTGTTGCTTCATACATATGTGATATATACTTTTGTATGTATATTGTATGTATGTTTTTGTTATACATATAAGGTAACTCCAAATTAACATTATGTCGTTCACTACATTCTGTTTTAATAAATAAAATATTTTTAAATTACAGACATGTGTAAAATTAATCAATAAAAGGGAATATCACAATAGTTGCTGTTTTATGATGATTTCTGTTATATTTAGCCCTAGCGGTCAAAATGACCGCTCATGGCCTTTCTAGGTATACGAAAATTCCGGTCTTTCTAGTGTTAACAGTCGTAAATAATGGATATGTATTGTTCGAGTTATTTTGCGCGGATTCTTTGCGGTGGCCTAGCCTTTCTTTTAACCACAGTTACTGCATATATTTGAGGTAGTATCTTCTAGATTAGAGGTACAATCAGAAGAGTGGTGAAGATCACCACAAACTACACAGAATGTTTTACTGTACGCAGGATTTTGTGTGACCGTATTCTTGGCAGTTGGTGCATTGGACTGGGCCATTTCGTTTGCGGCGCTCCTCTACTGATATCCTGTGGTGCAGCAGGTATCGCAGGCCATAGATGGGATGAGATTCATTATACCCTACAACCTGTGTGCAAGGGTAAATATACATTTGTCCTTCCGTTTGTAAAGCAAAACCACCAAAAACACCTTTATGGCGATATGCTCTCACGCACTCTGCATGATACCCAACCAATGCGTATCCGCGGCGACTTCAGAACCAGTTTGTTGACGTTCGGTGCTTCGCATGTTATTGTTCTAATATTTATGAGCTTATTTGGTGGTGTTTTCTTTTTGATTATTTTACATAAAAAATAAAAGATTGTACGGTACTTGGTTTTTTGTTGATATCACCGCCTTTATAGATATTAAAATATAAATTTGTTAACACTGAAATTTCTTCCAGCCACTTTCACTTTTCTCTGTGTATGTCTGTCGAAATTAGTTTTGTGTAGAAACGGTAACTGATAATGATTTGATATCCATATTTTATATGGTATTTTTATATTAATAAGTTACTTGTGTGTAAAAATGGGCGAAATCGGTCAACGGACACGCCCACCTTCCATATAAAGCAAACGTTCAATATGGGATATCTGGTGAACTATTCTATATATAGTGATGATATTTTATGTGTGATCAAGTATTTCCATAAGATTTAAATGACAAAAATGGAAAACATCGCCCATCGTACACGCCCAACTCCCATATATGGGATAACTGGAGAACTATGACATATATCAAGATAAAATTTATTTACATAATTTTACTTAATTTATAATTTATTTACAGTTTATCCTACACTTTGAGGATGCCAGTTCCTCCATGTGCTTTGCCGACTGGATGATCACTTTTGTTGAATCTATAGCCAGGTATGCCAAAGTTATATTTGTTTGTAAGGTGATTTTCCACAAGGAGCATCACATCTGGCATATAGTGTTTCCTATTGTAAATAGGAAAAAGCCGAAAGACAAGAAAGCCCACACTCGACCAGATGCCATAATAATCACAACTAGCGCACCGGGGTCGCTTCGCTCCCCCGGTTTGCCTGGTCCACCCAGGCAAAATCTGTTAACTTCGGCCAGGCCGAAGTTTACATACCCTACACCCTGCATACAACGTTTATTAAAGGAAAAAGAGTGAATTTCTATCAATAATTAGTGAAAATGCATCATTACACTTCAATGCTATTAACTCCATTGTGCGATTTTCACAACTGTGGCCTCTTTCAAAGAGAAATTATATATTTGAAGCTATTTTCGTATTCCAAACACGATTATACCCTTTTTGTGTCGATTGTCTAATCTATGAATAAGAGTGAAGTTAGGAATCTTATAGGGGCCCATGTTTCTACAAAACGAAGTAGTTCTGGTGTTTGCAGCATTGTGCCATTGCTAATATCTTGAAAGTGCGAATAAAAGCTCAGCAATTTATGGAAGAATAATTGAATCGATGATTTTTTGTGTGCCATAAAATCATAATGTGCCTTTAGTTGCTTTTCCTATTTTAGATGTTCATTTCAATGCAGACAAAATCTGATTCAACAACAGACTTGGGAGGGTAGAAATTTTCAACAATATAAAGTCCAGAAGTACTTGCTGCGCTACTATAAGCAACATATAGTGCCGCGTGATTGATTCCACTTTGAAGATGAACAGCCATTTGGAAATATGTAGCTCCCTGACTTTTGTGGATTGTGATCCCATCAGCAGGGATTGTATTCTCTCAATCGTCACCTGCTCATTACGTTTATATTGAAAAGATATAATCAATTTTTATGGGCGTCCATTGAGGTTCAGTTGGATGTGGTCTCTTTCTTCTTGGATTCACTCCCACCTTTCATCAGCTAATAACATCCATAAAGTAGTTGGATTTCTTGTAGATCTACGATTTTGTATGGAAGGTGCTCGTGTCCTATAAGAGATATTTTCCATTTGATTCTTGGGAACTCTTAGTAGCAATATTTAATCTAATAACTGTCTATATGGTTTACCATATCCAACATTGAGCTGTAGCTTTTGAGCTGTAGCTTGTCAATTTTTAGTATGTAAACTGGTATCGGTGGTACATGATCAGACGCAAAAATTCATCTCTATATATACCATAGTTTATCATATATACCATATTCAACTTTTGCGTTATATGGGAGGGCGATGTTATCCATTTTTGACTTGTAAACTCGTATGAGTGGAACATGACCACACACAAAACTTTATCTCGATATATACCATAGTTCACCAGATATCCCATATAAACCTTTTGCTTTATATGGGAGGTGGGCGTGTCCGATGGGCGATGTTTTCCATTTTTGCCTTTTAAACTCGTATCAGTGGAACATGATTACACACAAAATTTCATCTCGATATATACCATAGTTCACCAGATATCCCATATAAACCTTTTGCTTTATATGGGAGGTGGGCGTGTCCGATGGGCGATGTTTTCCATTTTTGTCTTTTAAACTCGTATCAGTGGAACATGATCACACACAAAATTTCATCTCGATATATACCATAGTTCACCAGATATCCCATATAAACCTTTTGCTTTATATGGGAGGTGGGCGTGTCCGTTGACCGATTACGTCCATTTTACATACAAGTAGCTTATTAATATAGAAATACTAAATCCAAAATTTCAAGTCAGTATCTCTTACCGTTTCTTCACAAAATCTATTTCCACAGACAGACACACAGACACACAGACAGACAGACAGACGGACAGACAGACAGACAGACAGACAGACGGACATAGCTAAATCGATTCAGGAGGTGACGCTGATCAAGAATATATATACTTTTCCATATCTACGACCTCTCCTTTAATGCGTTACAAACGGAAGGACAAAATGAATATACCCTTACCCACAGGGTGTAGGGTATAAAAACAGGCGATTTATCCTATGCGGACATGCTGAAGCTCATCAAAGCAAAGCCAGAGCTAAAATAGCTAGGGGAAGTTGTGACTAAAATGCCGAAAACAGCCAAAGGTGAACTTATGCTCCAACTGAAAGGGCGAGCTGACGCACAAACTGTTTCACACCGAGACAACATAGTACATGCGCTGCAAGAATCCGCTAATGTCAGAACATTAAGCCATTAAGTGATTATTGAATGCCGAGACATAGATGAAGTGGCAACTCAAGATGATATCTGCAGTTCATTCAAAGAACAATTCCCAAACATTGGAATGATAAGTATCAGCGTAATAAAGTCTCTCCGACAAACACGGGATGGAACAGCGCTGATAAGTTTCCCAGTAGGGGACTCGCCGAAGCTACTTAATACCGCATGCGTCCGAATAGGATGGGTAAGATGTAGGCTGCGACTGAACATCAGACCTATCCGGTGCTTCAAATGTCTCGACTATGGGCACATAGCAAGATACTGTCATAGTAAGACCGACAGATCCAGTACCTACCTCAAATGCGGGATAGAAGGCCACAATGTGCTGGAGTGCAATAATACTGAAAAATTTATACTATGCCACCCGGGTAAAAGTGAAGGTACAATAAATGTGTAAATCATGGTTAAGTGCATACAGATCAATCTGAATCATTGTGAAGTGGTCTAAGACCTTCTGACACAAATGGCCATCGAATCAAAATCTGACATCTTTATAATGAGCGAACCTTACACGATCCCAACAGATAATCACAACTGGGTAAAGGACGAAACGGGAAAGGCGGCTATGTGTACGAGTGCTGGTCAACCTCTAGAATACAGGCAAAGATACTTGCATGCTGGCTTTGCGTATGCCAAAATAAGAGGAATATACTTCTTCAGCTGTTATGCTCCTCCAAGCCTTAGCATACAAGACTTCCAGGATACCCTAGACCGACTAACGCACGCAGTAAGAGGCAAATCACCGGTAGTAGCAGGCGACTTCAACGCGTGAGCGTTAGAATAGGGTAGCACACGGACGAATCAGAGAGGGGATGTAGTGCTAGAAACCTTCTCCAATCTTAACCTGGTGCTCCTAAATAGTGGAGATAAAAACACATATGTTAATGGCAGAGGCCATAGCAATAGTCTTCGAGATCCAATGTGAACTGACGACCTTCAAAGGTACGCGAAAGGAGCTACACAAAGCCATCGCGGAAATCAAAAGCCAATTCTGGCAATTGAATTGCACAATTGAAAGCACAAGATGGCTGGGAGGGAAAAACAGTACTGTGCGGTAATAACACTGGGCTTCAAAAATGCGTTCAATTCAGCTAACTGGGAGCAAGTAATTGCAGCCCTTACTGGGCTGAACGTCCCGAAATACCTTGTAAGAATTATAAACAGCTATTTCAAAAATCGTATGCTTCTGTACGACCCAGATGTTGTTCCCAAAACGTTTCCAATTTCATGAACATTTGTCTATAGAATGCAAACTGTATCAACCAACACAAACCAGATGGTTGATTCCGTTTGCATTCTATAGACAAATGTTCATGCTATTCATTTTTAGTCAGGAGGACTTGTAGTACCTGGTTTTGGGTTTTAACCAGGTCTTGGATCATATTTTGCGTGGATGTCATGAATTGTGTCATGCATTGTGTCAGTGGTGGGATCATATTTCCAGCCCACCTTCTTTTGGAGGGGAAAATTGTTCAGCAGGAGCTGCACCTGATTTTAGTGAGCTTACGTAAGAAATGTTAGGGGATATTGGCTGATAAGCGCTTAGAGGCTTAACACTAGAAAGACCGGAAGCGGTCATTTTTATCGTTTTTCGTTTAAAAATCTGCATAATTCGCACAAATGAATATTTATAATTTTATCCTCTCGTGACTTTTATTTATTTGAAATGCTTTTAGAAAACACGTGAGGTTAAATATAATTTTATTACTGTTTTTGAGATACACTGACCCATACCTAGAAAGACCATGAGCGGTCATTTTGACCGCTATGAGAAATATCCGCTAATATATAATATAATCGTCATAAGAGCATTTTGTATTGCATTTTTGATTATTTTGTATAACAATGATCCAAAAATATTCCTTTTTTATATTTGCGACACAGTTGCCGCACATGGTCATGTTGCAACTATCACACTAATTGCTTTGTTTTTTGCATTTATATTTATTTGGCATTGGAGTCTCTTAGGAGCCCTACGACTTTTATTGGCTCTACTTTCTTGAGTTGAGCAAGCCTGCTCTTTCACATATTCCTGTATGAGCTCTGAAACCAACTGAATTATAATTGTTTCTGGATATGTTTTTGCCGGTTGTGGTTATACATATACATATTATCCATGAATTAATTCCAGCTATATCCAGAATATTATAAAGAACGTGGACGGGCCATCTACTGCTTACTGTCCTGACCGAATACTTGCTAGCCATTTGATCTGCCATATCTACACCATATTATATTTAAGTCCTAATGATAATGCAAGTCTTGCACCGCGAGCATATAAAAAACAATAAATGCATTAAGCTCATCCAAAGACATGAACCAATTCAATTCCCAATTCATTATTTGACTGGCTTCAGTTTTGTACAAAGTTTTATATGATGAAGAGTCGATTCGTCAATATACAATCGCCAGCCAGATATAACTTTATTGTCTTCCACATTTCGATTGGCGTAAGAAGTTGGCCCTCCAACTTCCCTTAGTATATTTCTGCGACAAAGACATCCTACTTAAGTACTTGTACAATTGTTCTTATTTTGGATGCATGTCCATACCATACGCTCC